>PVIR01012513.1:0-46184 GCA_004026965.1 Petromus typicus
AATCCTCCTGCCTCTGCCTCCCGAGTGCTGGGATTACAGGCGTGAGCCACCACGCCCAGCGCTGTGGTATGTGGTACTGGTTGCTGCTGGGTGTGGGTCTCCACACCCAGTATTGTTATGTGGTTACCGGGGAATCGAACCCAGGTCCTTGCGCTTGCAAGACAGGCGCCGGAACCACTGAGCTAACTCCCCGGCCCCCTGAGAGAGTGATTTTTAAGACTACAGCGTATAGTAAGTACAGAGAATTTAATACTTAGATTAATACACAGTTTTTCTGCACCGTGCCCTCTGGCTCAGCTTTTAATAGCTCCTTACATACAGAAAAGGGAACAGTATATTTTTAGTATTAAATCCTTGAAATTACAGAATTGCTTAGCTAGAAAAAGACTTTTGAGAGATTTTTATAAGACATCCCTTACTTTCAATCACCCATTTCTGTCTCTCCCTAGGCCTCGTCTTGCTTAATCCCACACAAAACTGCTAACACAAGTTTGGGCTCAGCACTAATTCAGAAGCTGACAAATTATGACAGATAAAGTCAGCTGCATCCCAAGTATAACAAGTCCCAAGGAGTGGCAGCAACAGAGGTGAAATGAATGGAGGTGGAGGTCGAAGTTTGCTAGGATGGCAGCTTCAGGAAGGAAGGAAGGCTTTGGCTTCTCGTATCTTCTGCTTCACGCCTTTGCAGGACAGAGTGAGCCCGGCATAGTGGTGCTTCAGGGATTCCAGGCGCTGGGTGAGCAGTGCAGTCTTATCCACCTTCTCCTCCAAATCCCGGAGCAGAGACTCCTTGCCCAGTAGCCCACACTTCTGATTCAGCTTGTGGTTGTCAACCCGCAGACTGTCTCGGGCTTGCTTAGTCTTGGTCAGGATGTCCCTCCTGTAGGCCACCTGGGACTCGATCCGGAAGAGCTCCATTTTTTTGTATGAGTTCTTCATATCCATGAAATGCAGCTTTTCTTTCACATGGGTTATGATTTGCACATTGTTGGTCACCTTGCTGCGCAGTTTCAAAACCTCCTCATTTCGCTCCTCTGCTTTCTCATTGAAAGTCTGGTTCTCTATCTTCAGCTGTTCAAAATCAATGAGGAGCAGCCCCTCTGCCAAGTCCTCCTGGGCCCTCATCCTGGTTTCGAAATGTGCCAGGCTCTGCTTCAGCTGCACATTCTCCAGCCGCACAGCGCTCATCTCCTTCTCCTTTTTGTCCTCCAGGGCCTGGATCTGCTCCACCTCTCTCAGAGCAGCCTGCCGCCCGCCCCGCATGCGGCAGCTGCCCATGGCCTGCATCACCACTTGCTTCTTGAGGGCCTGGAAGTGGCGCCACTCCTTCTCCACCCTGGCCAGCTTCTCCTGGCACTGCTGCTTCAGATAACCCACCTCCTTCTGGTACCACAGCAGGTCGTCTAACTCCTGCTTCCTTAGCTCCTCCAGCATGGCCAGATAGCGCAAGTATTCCTGCTCTTTTTCCGGGGCCTCAGGCTCCTGGCTCTTGTCCGGCGGCTCTGTGGCAGAGTCCAAGCCTTTCTTCTTGCGCAGCGCCTCACAGATCTTCTGCTGCAGGTAAATGTTGTAGCGCTGATAGCGGGAGCGTTCCACCACTAGGGCGTGGTACTGCTCCAGAAGCTCACTGCGCAGCTGCTGCTCTTGCTGCTTCTTCACCTCCTCCGACCACTCCTCATCCTCCCCTCCCCCTAGGCTCCAGGGTAACCGCTCTTTCTCTCTCTTCGCGGGGCGTCCTTCCCCACCCTGCCCCTTGTCCTTCTCATCCTCCCACTTCGCTTGCTCTCTCCCAGCCTGCTGGGCCATCACAGCACCTTCCTCGCTGATCGTGGTCAGCTGCAACGACGCCCGAAACGAGCCTGTCCGCCTCCTCTTCACTGGCTCCTCCACCTCTTCCTTCTCTTCGTCCTCGGCCTCCTCCAAGTTCCCTTCAGAATGCACCTTGGCGGCCTCCATGGCGCCAGCTCTTGTGAGCTCCTCAGGCTCGGACTCGGGCTCGGGCTCGGGCTCGGGCTCGGGCTTGGCCAGACTCTCTGGCTCTGTGGGCTCATCCTCACCTGAAGCCTCGGGAGCCGCCAGCTCTTCCGGGGCTGCGGGCTGCTCATCTGCGGCGGCACCTCTCTCTGAAGCATCTATGTCCTCTGCCGCCTCCAGTTTGAGCTGTGGCTCCTGGGGTTCGGAGGGGGTCTGGGGACCAGGGATGTCTTTGATCTCCGTCGGCTGCGAGGCTACTCTGTCCTCATCTTCGCTTTCGCTCACGTTGTTCCCACCATGCTCCGAGAGGTTATCCATCTTCGCCCGGGTCAGCCGGGAAGGTGGACAGCGCTGCAAGTTGTTAGGTTTCCTGGGCAACCAGGGACGTGCTTGGTGGAACCTACGATTGGTCAGGGACTAGCCCGAGGCCCCGCCTCTTCTCCACGCCTCCCTACAGAAACAGGCCAGTAGGGGGCTGCTAGCGTGAGCGAGAGCAGTTGATTGGACTTGGTTGCGGGATCGCGCCTTGAGGGGCGTAGCACGCTCATTCTACTTCCGGTCGGCGCTTCAGTCTTGCCTAGCCTGGGGCGGGGCGTTGCGGCTGTGCCGGCGGGCGCGCCAGCGGGAGCGAGCGGCGCGCAGGCGCAGAGGGGCAGGCCGGGAGCTCAGGCGGGGGCGCGCGCGGGCGCCTGCGCGATGCGGCGCGTTGACGGCGGTGGCGGCGGTGGCCGGGCCGGGCCCGAAGGCGCCTGCGTGTTGAGGCGGGACGGAGCCCGGCTGTTCTGCTCCGGAGGCGCCTGGGCGGGAGTGGCAGTGGCTGTGGCGTCGGGTGGTGGCGCAGGCGGCGGTGGTGTCGTGGGAAGCGGGGCAGGCCCGGCGGGCGGCGGGGCGCTGACGGCCGGGGGCGCGGCGGCGGCTGCGGTGCGGGCGGCGGGCGAGCGGGGGAAGATGGCGGAGCTGGGCAAGAAGTACTGCGTGTACTGCCTGGCTGAGGTGAGCCCGCTGCGCTTCCGTTGCACTGAGTGCCAGGACATCGAGCTGTGCCCCGAGTGCTTCTCGGCCGGCGCCGAGATCGGTCATCACAGACGCTACCACGGTTATCAGCTGGTGGACGGTGGGCGCTTCACGCTCTGGGGACCGGAGGCCGAGGGCGGCTGGACCAGCCGCGAGGAGCAGCTGCTGCTGGACGCCATCGAGCAGTTCGGCTTCGGTAACTGGGTGAGCTTAGCTGGGCCTTGAGTAGGGACCACGGGGAGCGAGCGCGATGGGGCGGTCGCCCAGGTGTAGGTTCTCGCAGGCGGGCTGCGTCTGGCTTCCTGACCCGGGCAGGGACAGGGACTGGCCTTGGTGAAGCCCAGTGTGAGACGACAGGGCGCTGCGACGGCCTACTGGCTCTTGGGGAGCTCCTCTGTACCTGGGGTCCTGGGTCCCTTCCGGAGGTAACCTGGGCCAGGTTCTTTGCGGGTGGTCACAAAACCCAGGATACGGTGTGCTGAGTGACCAGCGTGTAGTGAACAAAGACGGCTGCCCGAGGAAGCTTGAGTCCCAGAATCTCTATCTGTCAGAAAGTTTCTCTAGGGAAGGCGAGCCAGGAGAAAGGGTCCCCAGGCTGGACTCTGTCGACCCAGGTAATGTGCCAGGCCTTCTCTGTGGGAGAACTAAGTGGGGTGCTTCTGCAGGGATCTTCAAAGAACTCTGTTTCCATTCTTCACTTGCTACAGTCCCCAGTTACCGTTATCATCAAGGGCATGTGACGATCTTCACTTTCTGACAGGCAGGGAAATGAGACTGGGTCCTAATCCTTTCATACTTTCAGAAATACGCTTAGATTCTAGGGTTGTCCCCTGCTCCCACTTCTTCAGCAGTGCCCCCCATCTTTGGCTGCTTTGATCTCCTTTGCTTACTTTTCATAAAGAGCAGCTTTGGGGGACCACTCTGAGGTCAAGGAGCTAGAGTCTTCTCCCAGCTTCTTAGGGCAGATGCAGCTCTTACCTAATCTGCAACATTGTGATCACCAACCTGCAAAGCATCTGCCTCCCTTACTCAAGTGCCGCTTGTTAATGCATGTCAGGTGCCTGCCTTGTGTAGATCAGATAAAGATGCAGGGCCTGGAAGGAAAGAAACCTTCATCCTTAACTTCTGGGAGCTTCAGGGGTTATATGCATGCGCCCCATGCTCCATGTCAAGCTGCCTTCTCAGATGTCCATGGTGACCCAGCGTCACATCGCACTGCTGCACTCCGTGCTCAAGTTGCACACCAACAGCCACCCTGAAAGCCTTCTTCCTGTCATTGTGGCAGCAGACCTCTTGGGAACACGTGCAGGGTCTGACCACTGCCTGTGACCTTCGTGTAGGCATGTGGTGACCTCTTGCTTGACCACTTGTGATTGTTCTTCCTATTTCACCCCATCTTCTACAACCATAATCACAGTGATCCTGTAAAACACAAATTGTTTCTTTTTGGCCCTTGGTAGCCTCCAGCTCTACTTAGAATAATCTTAGCCCCTGCGAGGTCTTAGTCTCATCTTTCATTGCTTCTTGCTGGAATGTTCTTCCTCCAGGTGTGGCTTGTGACCGCTGAGGGATCTCTCTGTCTGACATCGGTGGCAGAAATACTACCTTTCTCCACATTGTTTTTCTAGGCTTATCTCCACAGTACCAGTTGAAATAGCTGGCAGGGCAGTGGGCACCGAGAAACACTTGGGGCACAGTTGAGCTGTGTGTCTGTGTCTTCGCCACATCTCCTCTCAGCAGCCCTGTACGTTTGGAATGGACTGCTTTGGCTGCAGGTTGCGCATATTATCTGCCCTGCTTCACTGCCATACCATGGAAAGTACAGGGAACCCAACACCTGGGCCTGAAACGTGCAGGGTGTCTAGCGAGAACCTGGGCTGATGTGGGGAGGGCTTTTTGCTAAAGCAGCACTTCCCCACCTTTACCATCCAGGGTGCTTGCTACAATGCACATTCCGGCTGGGGCCTTGAGTCTCCTAGCTGGAGCAGGGCCAGGTCCCAAGGTCTCAGGACCTTCCAGCCTGAATGCCCTTAGAGCGAGTGGGGTGGGATGGGGCCTGGCTCCTGGCTGATCTGAGGTTCAGGTCCAGTCAGAGGTGCTACCCCTGCACACCAGAAGGAGGCTGTGTCGTTACCACGCTGTGCCATGTCAGGCTGGTTGCCCTACCCTCTGGCTTTTGCTTTCTTCTGAGGCTTTCCTGCAGTGTGCATCGCATGGAGCTCTGGTGCAGCACAAGTAGCTGCTTAGGATGGTTCAGCCTGCACTCATTCTTTGCTGAGCTCTTCTTGGTGCATCTGTGGTCCACACAGGTGACTGTGGGGTCGGTGCTCAATTTCCAGGAGTCTAAGCTTGTCCATGACAGGGCCAGGCTTGATGACAGTGTCTGGACCTGAGCCTTTCATGATAGGAGCATTAAGTGGTGTAGACCAGAGTGGCTGGACATGGGGACTGGGACAGCACTGCAGACCTCATTTTTAATTTCAAGTGGCAGATGGTGACAGATGGGGTGGCACTGCTGGCCATTGGACTCATGGGGTTGCTTCACGGAGTTGGCAGCATTGTGCTCACCTGTGGAGCCAGAAGGGGACAGGTGTCAGCCATAGGCTGACATTCAGGGCTGCTCAGTGTAGCAGAGGCTACGCAGGTGTGGTTTCACAGGGTTGGGGGATGCTAACATGGCAGTGAGGGGAAGCTCTGAAACACACATTAGATCTGCGGGCATTGATGGCTTCACATTGCCCATCTGCAGGGCTTCAGAGCCAGAGGACACAGGTCTGCTGGATACACTACAGAAGGGTGGTGTTTTAAGCAGTTTGAGGCTTCTTTTGTTGTTTGAGACTGGATTAAGTGATTGTGCTGACCGTGTACATTGGAAAGCCCCCCTGCCTTAGTCTCTTGCATGCTGAGGTAACAGGCGTGTGGCACCATGCCCCTGGCAATTTGAGACTTCAGTAGAGGAGCTATATATTTTTTGTCAAGCTGTCCTGAGGATGCAGGGTGGGCAGGCAAGCTCCTCACAGGAGCTGGGCGGGGCTGTGGCAGTCTGGCTCCCACTGGCTGTGACGTGGTGAGCTCGGAGGAGCCCACCAAAGTGCAGGCTCTTCCACAGTGGTTGTCAAGAGCAATGGTGCTTTTCCAGCCAGTAGGTGGCATCTTGAGTGGGAAGGTATGATGTGCCTTGGTTCACCATGGCCAGGCCACTTGGGCACCCTGTGCTCAGATGCCATGCTGAAAGGGTTGTGAACTGAAAGGGTTGTGAACTGTGGGCAGCGGGCTCTGCTTGGTGGGAAGGGCAGGAGGTGGCTGTGGTTGGACTGGCATGTGAAAGACAGTGAAATGGGTGGCCAGGCAGAGACTGGACAGATGAGCCCCAGCGAAGGGTGACCCCCAGGCAGGCCTGGAGCCTGAGTATTGGTGGATGTGTCCCCTCCTCTTCCTGGTATGAGAGGTACCCACCTTGTCCAGGGCAGCAGGGCCTAACAAGGGCTTTAATGGTGAGGGGGGCTGTGACCCTGGGCATGTCTGGGTATATGAGACTGTTCCCTTCCCTCTTTACACGGGGCACAGAGCTCTTCTTTTTTGGTGGGAACAAGGAGAGATCATTGGCCATGGCACCCCAAGAGTGATGTGCAGGGATGGCTGTGGGAGGGGATGGGGACTGAAGTGCCTGGGTCTGCAGCTGGCCAGAATAGGGCTGGGCCGAGCTATGGTTCCCAAACTTCACTGTGCACGGAACACCAGAAGGGCAAGTTGAACACACAGCGCCACTCCCCTGTGTCCCTGATCCACAGCCTGGGAACCTTTTGTAGAGCGGCTGAGGTAGAGTGACAGGCACAGTGCTTCAAAACATCACTGCACTACTGGGAAGGGTGGTGCGTGTCTGCAACCCTAGGTACAGTACTTGGGAGGCTGAAGCAGGAGGATCCCATGTTTGAGCCCAGTCAGGACAGGTTAGTGAGACCCTGTCCCAAAATAAAAATGAAAAAGGCTCGGTTGTAGAGTGCATACTTAGCACACACAGGCCCCTCTCTGCCTTTAGTCCATAGTATGGCAAAACAAACCCTTTTCATTTTTACTGGCAAAATATATGAACATACAGTTTAAGCATATTCCTGTTGCTATGCGCTTGTCCCCAGCTTTGAGCTCAGGACTTCTCAGCCTCTCATAGAGGCTCTGCTGTTACCTGGGGCCTGTGTCCTTGCCTTAGGGACTTCAGGCACTCAGGAGCAGGTGGGGGTCCTGGCCTGGAGTGGTGCCTGTCCACTTGGAGGCTTCTCCTGTCAAGGGACAGAGCTGGACAAGGTCTTCTTTAGCAAAGTCATATGCTGGCCCCAAGCCCCTGGGGGGAGGAAGCCCTTGCCTGAGGCTGCACAGCTGGTTGAGAGCGAGAAGAGGTGACAGAAGGTCGAGTACCCTGGGAGTGCTGCAGGGCAGCATGGGCCTGCTTGGGGCAGGGAGGCTGTGCCAGGAAGCCTCTGTGCACTGGGCACTCCGCCTTCCTGGCAACTTGAGTCCTGGCCTTGCCAGCTGCTCGCCCGTAGGTTTGTCCTCCAGGTTGTGAGACTGGATCCCCACACAGTGAGCTTGAGGCTGGGTGGGGTGCTCTTTGTTGGGATACTATCCTTAAGTGATGGGGTCTGCTGCCGGGTGGCTACAGGGTAGAGGATGGCAGCAGGGTTGGAAGGCTTTCTGAAGAGGACCTGGGCTCTGAGAGGTTCATGTGGCTGTGGGGACCCATGGGCGGGTCCTGCCATCACCTCCTGTCAGCAGAGGAGCAGAAGCATAGAGAGGCCACATGATACATCTGGGCACACAGCTGTGGACAGAGGGTATCTCTAGCAAGGTGGGCAGCGGTCTGGCCTGGCAAGATCCAGGAGGGATAGACCCCGCAGGCCTGACAGGCACAGGAGCCTGGCCAAGTGGCAAGGGTACCTTTAGATTTCTTAGAAGCTTCCAGTGGAAGACCTTACCTGGAGGCTGGCGCAGAGGGCCTAACTTAGAATTTGCCATGTCAGAACATTAAACAGACAGGTCCTGAGTCAGTTACACATCGCTGTGACAGGGCCTCAGAGGCCAGCACCATGCCCAATCCCTGCCAGACAGAGTCTGGCCCTGTCAGCGCATGTGGCAGTCCTCCTCCCAGCCATGGGCAGAAGCATGGTGCCGAGGAGGAAAGCCACCAGCTGGCATTGCTGCCGTCACAGTGAGCTCTGCTGGCCGACATGGAGCAGGGTAGCCCTGTGCCCAGCTGGTGAGATGTGGCCAGCACTTCTGTCCATCCCAGTGGCTGCTGCAGGTGGGAAGACAGGATGTCAGGACTATCCACAGTTGCTGAAGGCCAATGAGCCACTCTCCCTGCAAGTTTGCTATGGCACACAGGGCCTGGTGCCCCCTTTACAGGTCTAGTCCAGGGCTCCAGACAGCTGCCACCAGCCTGTGTCGTGCAGCATTGTCTGTGTTCACAGCCTGGAACAGTCCCTACCTGGTGTTCAGGCTAAATGTGTCCGGGATGGTAAAGTGAAGGTGCTGGATGCTGGTTGGTTTTCAAAGAAGGAATCATGAATGCAGAGCCAGACCAGAAGCTGTCTTCTGATTTTTCCCCACAGTTAGTCTCAGGGCTACTCTGCATACCTCTCAATCCTTGTTAGGTCCCGCTGACCTTCCAGCTCCATGGGGAGGGCCTTCCCTGGCTTCAGGTGTGTGTCCCGAGGAGGCCAGCATGAAGCCTGACTTATGGATGGTACAGAGCCTGGATTGAGGGCAGAGAGCAGCTTGTCTGCTCCAGTGCGCCTGCTGGCCACCTCTCCCTCCCATGCAGCTGGGCAGGCACTGGGAAGTAGCCGGGTGAATGACTGTGCATTTTAGGCAATTACTTCTGAAGTGGCTTTGGCGGTTGACTTTAAGGAAGAGACCTCTTGGCAGAAGGAAAAGATTGAGTGAGTTCGACAGTTTCCTCCCCTTAACAGACCTTGTATTTTGGGGTTCCCTCTGGCAAGAGTGGGCCTGTGCTCAGCTGGGACAGAGGTGTGGTTTGCTTTGTGGGCAGGAAGGTGCTGTGTGCACCTGTTACCCGCAGTCACCACATAGGAAAGGGACAAGCTCACTCTCACAGAACATTGGGCCAGGACAAGCACCAATGCTGGTGTCCTGGACCTGTGGTCCTCGCACAAATGCTGGTGTGTTTCGCTCACGAGAGACCAGGTAGCTCAGACACTCAGACCCTGAGGCACAGGGCTTGCACTGGCCGAGCAGCTAGTGTGGAGGTGCTGGTCCCATGTGAAGAGCCAGGAGAATAGAGTGGAGCCCCGCTATGGCCTTGGGTGGGTGGGTGTGTACTCTGATCCTCCAACTCCAGGGTGCAGTGAGGGCTGGAGGGTGGAACAGAGTGTCTTTGGGAGGGTGCTGATGGCAGACACAGGGCCCGGTACACCTGTTGAGATGTGAATGGGGCATGTGTGAACCCAAGCTGACTGGCTTTTGTCACCGTAGGAGGACATGGCTGCACACGTGGGTGCCTCTCGGACCCCCCAGGAGGTGATGGAGCACTATGTGAGCATGTATATCCACGGGAACCTGGGCAAGGCCTGCATCCCCGACACCATCCCCAACCGTGTCACGGACCACACGTGCCCCAGCGGGGGCCCCCTCTCGCCCAGCCTCACCACACCACTGCCCCCACTGGACATCTCGGTGGCTGAGCAGCAGCAGCTGGGCTACATGCCGCTGCGGGATGACTATGAGATTGAGTACGATCAGGATGCCGAGACGCTCATCAGTGGGCTCTCGGTGAACTATGATGACGACGATGTGGAGATTGAGCTGAAGCGCGCGCACGTGGACATGTATGTGCGCAAGCTCAAGGAGCGGCAGCGCCGCAAGAACATCGCTCGTGACTACAACTTGGTGCCCGCCTTTCTGGGCAAGGACAAGAAGGAGAAGGAGAAGGCACCCAAGCGTAAGATCACCAAGGAGGAGAAGGAGCTGCGGCTGAAGCTCAGGCCGCTGTATCAGTTCATGTCATGCAAGGAGTTTGATGACCTGTTCGAGAACATGCACAAGGAGAAGATGCTGCGAGCCAAGATCCGCGAGCTGCAGCGCTACCGGCGCAATGGTATCACCAAGATGGAGGAGTCAGCGGAGTACGAGGCTGCACGGCACAAGCGTGAGCGGCGCAGGGAGAGTAAGAGCCTGGCTGGCTCGAAGAGGGGCAAGGAGGATGGAAAGGATGGAGAGTTTGCAGCCATTGAACACCTGCCTGGCTTCGAGCTGCTGTCGGACCGTGAGAAGGTACTGTGCAGCTCCCTGAACCTGAGCCCGGCGCGCTACGTGACTGTCAAGACCATCATTATCAAAGACCATCTGCAGAAGCGGCAGGGCGTCCCCGCCAAGAGCCGCCTCCCCAGCTACCTGGACAAGGTCTTGAAGAAGCGGATCCTCACGTTCCTCACCGAGAGTGGGTGGATATCAAGGGATGCGTCTTGAGGCTGGTGCTGCAGCCGTGAGCCAAATGACTTGGGGAGGTGTGCTCCCCAGTGTTGCTCTTTTTAAAGAAATTGAGTTCCTTTCTTAAGGTGTAAAGTCTTCTGGTCCTCTGAAGGAAGCGATAGTAGCAGTCGTACAGTGGATCTGGGGAGACATGTGGCGGCTCTATCTGGAGAATGTGACAAGATTGGACGGTGTCCTTGTGTCCCAAGAGCCTATTTCCCTTCGGTGCGAAAGCTATTGCTGAGGGTGCCAGGAGCGATGTTTCCTTGCTGGGCCAGCAGGCTGTTGGCTTCTCCCTGGTAGCATGAGCTCTTCTCAGGTGGGGCCACTGCTGGCGCCTTTTGCTGAGCCCACTGCTGCCCTGGCACATGGCACTTTGCAGGACGGCAGGCCGGGCAGGGCCCTCTTCGCACAGCAGCCGCTGCCGCCAGGACGCCTCCTAGAGCCCTTGTTTGCACACAGACAATGCTGCACTCTTGGCAGCACCCAGACCCTCCCCCTGGGCCCTTGGCAGCCTCCCTCGGCATATCCCAGTCCCCACCCATGGGAGGGGATCAGTGGGAAGACGGGATGTTGGGGACCACTGGGCACCCAGGTGCCCACTGCTGCTGTACCTGCAGTGCATTCTACTTGGAAGACCTCGTGTCAGAGCTCACGGCCGAGTGCTCAATTCCAGGTGCTGGTGTTAGCATCCTCAGGATTTTCATTGTAGTTGCAGTACCCTTTCCACTGAAAAAGCATGACTGTGCTAGCCTCGCTAAGTGAATGGTTTAGGGTGTAGCCAGGCCTGCCTGCCCATCAGCTGGGCACAGCCACAGGCAGCATGCATGGCACTCTAGTGAAGAGCAAGGCACGCAGCTGAGTCTCAGAGCATATGTGCTGCTTCTGGCTCCATTGAGTCAGAAATTAAGAGCTTGAAGCTAGGCTAGGCCCTCCGAGGACCTGCCTGGCACTTTCCTGCCAGACCCGCAGAAGCTGCTCACTCTCCTGCAGCTGAGGGCTCCTGCTCAGACCAGGCTCTGGGGACCCTGGAATGACTGCAGCCCTGCCCTTTCCTCCCAAGCTCGGCCTGCCCTTCCTCCTTAGGTACAAGAGCCTGTTTACCTCCCAGAGCATTTGGGCTTGAAGTTACATTAAACTAAAGTGAAAGAAAAATGAAAAACACCTCATTTCCAAGGACTTGATTATGTGCCTTTTCTTTTTACATCCAATGTCCCCTAGGGTAAGTTTTTCAGCATTAACTAAACTATTTCACACACTGCAGATGGCTTTAGCTGGAAAGTGCATTGTGGAGAGCCACCTCTTTGCCAGGCCCAGGACCTGTCTCTGCACCTGCTCCTTAGTGTGGTGGCCAGTGTGCTGGTTGGCCCTAAAGGTCCCCAGATGCCTGGTGCTTGCCTGACAGCGTCTGAGCCAGTGCTTTCTAAAGTGGGGTCCTGGACCCTTGGTGGACAGAATGGACTTGTGCTGCATGTGGTCCTCTTAAGTCAGAAATTCTGAGGCTTCTGGGCAGAGCCCAAGGTGGAGAGCCACTGGCTCCCGCCATCCTGCCCCCCCCCCCCACTTTGTACATCACCAGAATCCTAGTTTGGTGGGGGTGTGGGTTTAGTCTTATTTTTTATATAAAGTGATAGCCAGACCTACATTAGCTTGAGAAGCAGAGGACCGTATGTGGCCCAGGCCGAGAGCTGTTAAGTGGAAACCTTGTATTTATGCAGGTTTGTAGTGTGTGTATATTTTTGATGGTATGAAAAATTTATTTAGGCTTGACTGTTTTAAAACACCATAATGAATGTATAAATTAACTTATGTTGAGATCGTAATGTTACAAGGGAAAATTCCAGGATGGACACCCGTTGTCCACCTGCCCCAGCTGTCTTGTCACATCAGTCCTTTACCTCTGCTGCTGGCTCACAGCCTGAAATGTATAATTCTCACAACGAATCAGCTATCACAGTTCCATGGAACAAGGTCTTTCCCAGACTGAGCTCTGTCTTTGAGTCAAAAAAGGTCATGGTCTCGGGAGGCCAGCATTCCAAGAATGTATTAAAAGCTGCAACTCTGACTACCATTTCTACTGTCCTTTTACATATTAAAGAGGTTGAGAACAAAACGGTGTCACTGCGTCTCACTGTTGAGGACCTGCCAGCACATGGGGTCCCACTCGTTTCCCTGTGTAGAGAGCCGGGGGGCTGTCACACCCTGAAGGTTGGTGGGAGACACTGAGCTCTCACTGTGGGGACATGTCACACTTGTGTCCACATGTAGCCGAAAGATGTCTTCCTTTTGGTGGTGACTCTGGAGGACCAAAGCATGCCTTCAAGGCAGTTTCACCTTTGAGCTGGTCACCCTCAGACTGGTCCTTACCTTGACTTGCAGGGACACCAAACTGTGGAAGTGCACTACCTCTGCACATCCTCTTGTAAGCCTGCCGCCAGCCCTGAGGACCCTGACACCCTGGCGTATGAGTGCTGCCCACAGGCATGCTGTGTAGGTGATAACAAGCCCGTCTGTGGAACAGTCTAGACCTGGTTTTCCTCATCTGTAGCTGGGTGAATACAAGGATAGGGCACAGCTGGGACAGAGGGCACGGGTCCGTAGAACCCAGTGCAGCCATAGTGTTTCTTGCTCAGGTCCCCTGGATGGACGATGCCCTGTGTACACACATCCTGCCCGAGGAACACGCAAGCACAGCTGGACCGGGTCTGCTGGGCCTTTCTCCAGTGTGCCACACTGCCATTAATTCTAGCTGTTACTGACCAAATAATTCAGGGCATGTCAAAGGAAACGGGAAACATTTGGAAACAGTACATGGGAGATTTTAATTATAACATTATTACTGCATTGTCCCAAACTGTTAGCCAAGCCCCAGGCCCTGCCCCTCCCTTAGCTTCAGGTGATTCACATGTGCTGCCCTTCCATCCTGCCACTGGTGACGGAGACGTTTCCTTCCCTGAGACAGATGCCCACTCACTCACTCGCCCTCTGCCCTCAGTGTTATAGTGAACGAGGACCATGGCTGGGGCTGAAAGCCCTGCCCACCTCTCACACAGGGGAAGAGGCTACACCACGCAGCTCAGGGCCGGGGTAGAACCCGAGGGGCTGTCCTGCTGGTCTGGGCTCAGACAATACCAGAAAGTAGGAAAAGGTACAGCAGGCTTTTAATCCTCTTAAATACAAATTTAAAATTAAACTTGGATGTCCCAAATACGCAGTGGTGTTCTGAGAAGGCCCACCTTAACAGGGACACACCCAGAGGTGACAGTGGAGAAGGGACTGACTTGGGCAGATAGTGACATGTTCACTTTCCATTTCTACAGAAGAGCCAAGGCCCAGTATGCACTGGACTTGTGTTCTCAAAAGTCAGTGCACACTGTTTTCAACAGAGAAACGTGTGCTTTTCTTGTGAGAGACCCACATGACAGGCTGGAGTTGGAAGGATGCAGCGCTGCAGTGGATGCACAGTGCAAATGGGCGCGGCCGGGCAGCCAACAGAATTCCCAGAGACCTTTTATTTGTTCAAACTGCTTTGCAATCACCAGAATTGGCAGATACAGCGCTGTTTGGGATGTGAGAGGCCCCACAGCCCTGGACTCCTCCTGTGAGTGCTTGGAGCCAGTGAGACGCAGCAACAGATGCTGTACCAGTTCCTCAGCCCAACTGGGCCTGGTGTCGCCCCTGCTCTGCTACCCTCTCTCCTGTTCTCTGACCATGGGGACACAGGTCCCCGTGCAATGCAGGAAGATGAGCCCGCCTTTCAGGAGTTACAAGAGGGACTCGGAGGAATGCTGGCAGGCACACTAGGCTTCCTTCACCACCCCCACCAGGGCGGGCCGCAGGGTGCGCCCGTGCAGCTTGTAGCCCACCTTGCTGACTAGTGCCACGGTGCCCGGCTCCTTCCCCTCCACAGGAGTGTGGAACAAGGCCTCGTGTTCATAGGGGTCAAACTTGGCTCCGACAGGGTCGAGCCTAAGCAAGCCATGCTTTGTGAACACCTTCTGGATCTGCAGCTCGGTCATCACCAGCCCCTCATACAAGCTCTTCAGGTGAGGGTTCTCATCTCTGATCTCTTCTTTCGGGACGCTCTGGGTGGCCTTCTCCAGAATGTCTGCCACCTCCAGCAAGTCCTTGCAGAAGCCCTGGATGCCTAGTGAGGGAGAAGATGGTCTGCACTCGGGACTAGCTGTGCAGGCCACCAGAGCTGACACCTGGGAATCATGTGCTTGCCCTGGAGTCTCAGCACCCTGACAATGCCAACTCTAGAAGCCCTTGCAGGGATGAGGGACTGTACCACTGGGCAGAACATTGTTAGCAGGAAAGGGAGGGGGAAATATATGTCCCAAATGCCCTTAAAACCTGGCTACAGGGAATAGAACCTGAGTGTGATGGCCAAGACACACAGGAAGGCTGAAGAAACCCTGAGCGCACAGCCAGGGACAGGCGGCCTGCTCCACATCCTGAAGAGCAGGTCACCCTTGAGGACAGCAGAAAGGGAGGGAGGACACGAAGAAAAGAGCAACAGCACTGGCGTGTGACCTGCAGTAGTGAGGTGAGATCTCATCTGCCCTCAGGCAAATCACTGTCCCCCTATCTAGAGTTTGGTTCCTAATCTGTCACAGGGAATGACATCTCCTAGATACAAGTGACAGCAGCAATGCAGATGATCTCACAACCACTGAGGCACAGTGTGTTGTATCTGTGCATGCATACAGATTTGCATATGAATGCCTATACGGTGCTGCCATTACAGAGTGGTTGTGTGGCAGATCAGTGAGTCTCAATGATCTCAACTGTAAAATGGGCAGGCAGAGACAGCTGGCATAGGGCACAGCCCATCAGAAGTTCTGACAAATTCTATTGCTGTGTCCTGTCAGCCAGAGCCGACCTGCTGGCTGCATAGTGGCCAGGCTCGTAAGTCACCTGGGAATGACAGCAAAGGGGCTCCTCACTGCCCAATCACACTTTCCATCCTCCGTGCTTCCCTAAAACTAGCCCCCGCCCCAGGGGGGTGTGCCCTGAAGCCGCCTGGCTCTTTGACGCTGACAGATGTGCTGCTTCTCTGTCCCTGTCCCCAGCTGCTTCCCTGGACCAACACCATACAACGTTACATTTACCATATAATTTTGCCTCCTCTACCAGCTTCTGGCTTCTCTGCCGCAAGTTCTCTGTATCGGCCAAAGCTCGTTTATATTTTTCCTAAAGAAAGAAAAGAATGTTTTTACGTGAATTATTAATTACAGAACTAATTTGTAGGAAAGCTATCCTGATTTTAAAATGACTATATAACACAGACCAAAATACAAATAAAATGTCATTACTTTTCAGATTGTGGATGAAAACCAGACAGCTAAAGACAGGTTTACACCTAAGTTGGTCCTCCTGGTGAGGGGAGTGACATGTGTCTCCACATTCTTCTCCCAGTGCCGAGGATGAAGGATGGAAGGGAAGAAGGTCCTTGTCAGGGCCCGCACCACTCCCAGCACTCTCTGGGAGGCTGAGGCATTAGCCCAGTGGTGGCGAACCTTTGGCATGTGTGCTGCAGCACGCGTGCAGAGTCCTCTCTGTCGCCTGTAGGTCCAGTTGCTCCAGCAGGCAAGCATGGCTGTTTTTTGGACCAGGACCTCAGCATTTAGGTTTAACTGCAATGCTGGCACTTTCCAATAAGTAAGTGGGTTTCAGGTTCCTCAGCCCGCTAGCGAGTAAGCCCTCTGATCCCTGCAGCCTTTGCCCCGAGCACGCTCTGCTGAACAAAGGCTGCAATGCTGGGATCCACCTGCATCCTCCCCTCACCAGTGAGCCACATACGTCCACTCCAGGGCAGCCCAAACACCTGCCCTCCCTAAGTCTTTAGGCAACTGCAGTGGCTGAGACCCTGGCTCTGCAGCCTGGCTGTCACTGCTCTCCTTTCTGTGCCTTCTTTTGCTTGTTAAAGCCAGACATGTGACTTCAGAAACATGGGATCATTAAGTTATTTGCTACTGATTTTGAGAGAAAAGATTTATCTCAGATCTAATAAGGCAGTAGCTTATGATGAGTGGAAGCATGTTCCTTTCTGTGCCTTCGCATCTGGGAACAGGACTTGGCGACGCTTACTCACTAGACTGCAGTGAGCGGCAATGCAGAGAGCTCAGCACAGGCCCAGTGAGGAAGCTTCGGGTGTCAGCAGCCTTAGATCCTCAAGGAATTGGATCTGTGCAGTCTCTGTGCTTTTCCACGGAGTACTATCCAATTATGGATGAGGGCACTACGTGCTCACACTTGTGCCCCCAACTCCTGCACCTCTAGCTCTGCTTCCCTTCCAGTCGCCACTTACATAGCCCTGCTGAACACACCTCACTGTGAAGACCGTTTAAAGTCTTCACAGTCACCACTGAGTGCTGGACTTGGTTCCAGCCTCTGACACCGTAGGCAGAGGACAGTGACCATGGGCTATTATGAGGGAGACTTGGGATGGTCATGTGGCCCTGAGGATCTTACCACGGTCTCTTTGAGCTGCTCTTCCAACCGGCCCTTCTCTTCCAGGAGGCCTTTGTCTGGAGCGGGAGGCTCTGCCTTCTGCTCGCTGGGCTGTGTGTCCTCCTCCAGGCTTGGGCCATTGTTCTTCTGTTTCGCAGCTGTGCACAGCAGCCGCAGAGAGGGCCTGAGGAGAACGTGTTACACATCAACATGGTTCTTTTGCTTGTTAAAGCCAGACATATGACTTCAGAAACATGGGATCATTGTTATTTGCTACTGACTTTGAGAGAAAAGATTTATCTCAGATCTAATAAGGCAGTAGCTTATGAGTGGAAGCAGACAATGTTTTGTTCCATAGCAGACAAAGGAACACAATGCACAGGGATATGGCTGTACCACATAGTCCATGGCTGTGGCAGGTCATTCCATCTATGTTTACTGAAGACATTCTATGACACTGCACAAGGACAGAACAATTCTCAGAATATAGCCCTGTTTGGTGACATGTGACTGTATTCATGGAAGTGACCTGCAGCATGCACCCCAGCTGACACACACACTCAAGGCCCTCTGGCTTGCTGAGGTGGCTTGCAAGATCTGGGCAGCCAGGCCTCACTCTGACATCAAGCAGCTACTGTCAGGCCCAGACTGATGACCGGCTGGAGACCAGGCACACACAGCGCTCAGCATCATGCAGGAAAGGTGAGATTTCTGTGTACACAGAATAGTCATCTGGGGCTTAAGAGTGACGAAGGGAAAGCTGAGACTTCTGAAGACTGAGCAGGTAGATCTTACATGGAATGAAAGAACTGCATGGATGAAGGCAGAGGACAGAGTAAGAGACACAGGGATGTGGCTTACAAAGAGCTCCCAAGATCCTGGAAGAGATTTAAGGTTTTACTCAAGCTGATCTCCACAAGACAAGGTGACGTGATAGCATAAGGCCACAAAAGTCTGGTGATAATAAGCCTTGAAGCCCAGACTTCTTCACCCAGATCAGAGGGAGCTCTGTGTAATTATACCACAGTCCAATCCATAAACTACTGTGTGAGGCTGGATCAAATATGGTGAAGATTTAAGATTACAGTTAAAGACACTGCCAGTAACTGGCCTTGAGATCTTCCCTCTCTCTTTGAACACTTGTTCTACCCTTTTTGCCACTTCCTACAGCTGTTCACAGTTTATATTTACAGTAATTTCTGTCAAGCAACAGTATGACACTGTGTCCTCATCCACGTTATCCACTGGATCTGGCACTGTGGGACTTTTAGCTCTTCCCCCCAAATCAGAATAACTATGAAATGGCAATGTTTTAAATTCATTTAAGACATCGAGGCAACCATAACAGTACAAATGAAAGACAAACGCTGTTAAAGACAAAAGAGGATTTCTGTGACAGCTGCACAAAATGGCAAGAGCACTGGGAGAAGTGTGCTCAGGCCAGGGAATACACAGGAGGGATTCACAGCAAAATGTCTTTCACTGTAGTAATTTAAAACTTAAATATTCACTGCCTTTTTTGCACAGTGATGTGTCATGTAATAACAGAATATTTCCGGAGCAACATGTTAATAGGTTTTAATCAAAAAATTAGAGAGTGTGCTTACATAAAGACTAAGGTGTCACAGGTGGTATCATCTGATGGGACCACTGTCTACATGTTGTTGGTCACTGAACATTTTACAGCACATGACTGTACAAAATACGGCCCTCTTTTTGTAAGGACAAAATATGAATGCTATGTATTTTTTCTTTTAGGTCTGTAGAAGGGAGTAGAAAGATCTGCTATAATCTGTTATCAAGAGGGTGGAATGACCTTTAATTATGTTTTTACTTTCAGTGTTTAGGAATCTAAAAATTGAGACTACTGGGTTTTTCTGAGACAGCCTTGCTGTGTAGTTCAAGCAGGCTTGAGCTCATTTGGTGATCCTCTTGCCTCAGCCTGCCAAGTACTGGGATCACAGGCATCATGCACCTCTCCACCTTTGAGAGTACAGTTTTCCTCTTTTTTTTGAGACAGGGTCTAGCTTTGTTCAGACTGGCTCTGCAATCACTATGGAGCCCAGGCTAGCCTCTAACTCGCAGGATTCCTCCTGCCTCTGCCTCTTGAGTGCTGGGATACAGGTGTGAGCCACCACGTCTGACACTGTGGTATGTGGTACCTGAGATCAAAAGAGGATCAAACTCAGGACCTTGCACTTGCCAGGCAGACAGACGTTGGAACCTCTGAGCCAAATCCCTGGCCTGAGTACTGTTTTACAACTGGCTTTCTGGGTGGCTCTTACTCCTGGGTGTGACAATCATATTGCTCTGTGGACCTTTGCTGATGCATGGCCAACAAGTGGGACTGCTGAGTCGGAGCTGGCCGACGTCCCAGAGGGAAACTGAGTCTTAGCCTTTATATTCAAGTATCCCAAGAACCTCACTCTTGTCCCCAGTTCCACCCCATAATTTATTAAGTTAGTGCTCCACTTTTTATCTAACACCGTTACTGTAGTGATCTTCACCTCACATGCCTGCTTGTACCAGGTGAGTAAGCACTCTTTGTGCCCATTTCTAGCCAACGCTTGTCCCAGTAGTTTCTCTGAATTCCTAACAACTTGCTTCTAGGCCAATCCCCCAGCAGACTAGATAAGGGTACCGAGTACTTGCTATATTAACTTTTGAGGTAGACTTTCAAAACTAGAAACTACAAGTTAAAAGGAAAATAATGAGGGCGCTGGGTCAGTGACACTCGCGATAGGGTGTGCGTTTGTCTAAATAAACTCTGAGTTCGCTGCGCGGCAGGTTCTGCGGCTCTTTTGCCCTGACACTACAGCGGTGGAAGCAGAGAAAGAATTCCGGGCACACTGGAAAAAGCCCGGGAACTGGCAACAATGCCTTGGGCACGCGGAATTTTCCCGGGAAGGTCCTGATTCGTAAGACTCGTCAAGTGTCCAGACCACACCTGGTCGGGATCTGCCTCGGTGTGTGACCTCCAGCAAGTCTCGGTTTCTCTGGTTGTTTTCTTCAACTGCAGACAATGAGACCGTCTCTGTGCCTGGGCACGACTGAGGTTCGTGGACGTGAACGAGGTGTCGTTGCAGGAACCCAGCCGCACGCACACGTGGGCTGTAGATCCTTCTACTCCAAACACTCCCGCAGCGCCGCCCCAGGTCCCTCATACCCATGTTTCCGGCCCAGGAGGCCAAACTTGTGTTCCCGAGGCCCGTGCACACAGAGCACGGGCGCAGAGCAAGGAATCCGTGGGCCCAGGTGTCGGATACGGTCCATACCCGCCCCGGGATGCCCAGTTCCTGGGCCGGAAGCGCCAAGAAACAGCGTTCCACAGGCAGAACCCGGTACCAGCTTCAAAACTAAGGCCGGAAAAGGCCAGAGCAGCAGGAGTCGTGCAGAGGAGCCGCTGTTTCCCGCTTAGCCCAGGGAATCCTAGAGCTCGTTACCTGAGATACGACAAAGCCGGGAGATTTCGCCGCACCAGTCTCGCACAGCAAACCGCCATTACTCCCGTCATCGCCGCCGTCACTGCGTACACATCGGGAGTACGTGAGGTCGCTGCGCCGATTTCCCCAAGCCTCTAGTTCCACTCAGCCAATCCGTGATCGCCTTTGCAATGATCGACAGACAATAGTCACAAATAATGGAGAGTCATGCTGGTGGAGAGTTCCTCCTTCCCGGTAGGCGGGGCTCCAGACTTCCGGCCGCCCCAGAAGGTGAGAGGGCGAAAGGTGGAGAGAGGGAGGAGCCTCATCTGGGCGGGGCGAAGTCAGGGAAGAGCCAATGAGGAGGACGAACGCGGGGGCGGGTCGCTCCAGGCCCGCGGTCGAGCTTCTCCGAAGGTGTCCCTGCTCTGGAGCTCTGCTGCACCTGACCTGCATTAGGGTTCGCTGGGTCCTACCTAGGTGGGTAAATGAAGGCAAGAGGTCGTTGGACAGTGGGAAAAACCAGCGAAAACAGCATCTCAAGTATTTTAAAATAAGGCGACAAGGGGCCAAGAAAGTCCCTCTTTCTATGCTACTGTCTTGGTGTGGAGGATAGGAAAGGGAATGGGTCTCCATCTCTGTGAATTCCAGAAAACAGAAGCGAGACCCTGCACCCTGCGAGGGAAAGTGACGCAGTGTTAGCTGGTGTGACATTGCTGATGGGAATGCAGGTATCTGTTTTGTATCCGACACCTTATATTTTATCACAAAACATACAGCGAGAAGAATGTGCTGTTGAGGAAGAGTTGTGGACACCGCAGACGCTCGTAAATTCAGAAGTGTTTCAAAGAAAAATGCCAAAAAAACAACAAATCTGAATCTGTTAATTTTATCCCCAAAATTTCAAACGTTCAAAAATAAAAAAGAAAACAGTCATAACTCTGACGGTATTGATCAAGCAGTCTCTGCTGAGGTCTTTGTACTCTTTTCGCGTCGGGGAAGAGGCACTGTGCTGGAAGAGGGTGCGTCTGGTCCTGACTGGCCAGGGCCCAGGAGAGCTCCAGGTCCAACTGCAGCACTGAGCCTCCCTGGTATTTCAGGACTGATCCGGAGGCTTCCTCTGGGTCTTCCGCTCATGGGGTCAGAACTTCTTTTACTTTTGCTCTTATTAAAACTATTTGTTGTTGGGCGTGGTGCTGGCACTCCTGTAATTCCAGCACCCTGGAGGCTGAGGCAGAAGGGTGGCCCTGAGATCGAGGACAGCTTGGGCTACATAGTGAGACCCTATTTCAAACAAACAAAACAACAGAGAAAAATGCTAAAAGAACAACAACAAAAGCCCATTTTTTTCACCTGTTGTGCTGTTGGCCAGGTGCTGTGCAGCCTCCAGAAAGTGAGGTGTTGTGCTGGATAAACAGCCCTGTTTATTAATTAGGGTCTAGAGAGCATAAAAAGGGAGTGGAGCTGTTAGAGAATAAATGAGCTCCAAAGACAGTTGAACGGATGTGTGGGACTTCCTTGGATCATCATAGAACAAACCATCTGTAAAAAAGACATAGCAGAGGGTGGATTTGAACATGGACTGGGTAGTAGGTGGCAAGAGCAGAGTTGTGATACTCTGTAAGAGAGTGATAATGGCCTGGTGGCCATTCACATAAAAATGACCTTATCATCAGGCATGCAAACAAAAGCATTGACTGCCTGTAAATTGCTAATGTCTGTAATTTGTGTTAAAAGTATCCCACTAAACAAACTGAGGGCAGTGCAAGACAGTTAGTGTTTGAAGCTTGGTGAAGAGTACTGTGGAGCTTGTGACTTCTCTTTTGGAGACACTTGAAATTTTCTGGGATAAAAAATTTAGAACATCTTTTATTTCTCATTGGCTGTGACCAGGTACCTAATTGTTCTCATTCTGGATTGACTCGCCTGTAAAACTGGGGTTTTTGCTCTCTGGTGTAAAAGAAATCCTTCCTCTCTGCGACTCGGAGAGAAGCACTCGGCATCCTGAGTGCTGACACTCACGGTGAAGTCGTCCTGTGCCCTGAGATAGAAAGCGATTTGTCCTGTCTGCCGTCAAGCTGCAGTGGGGACCTTGAACCACAGCTCAGTGTAGGCGATCAACCGCCAAAGCTGTGTGGGTCCTGTGCTCTGGGGCCTGCCTGTGCTGCCACCTCGTGGGCACACAGGGAACTTCTCCGACGGACCCCTGTTGGGCACCTGGGGGCTCAGGTAGTTCCGAGATCTGGCATGGGAGGAGATGAGGCTGGCCATGTAAGAAACCCTCTGGATCAGCTCCCTGAGCTCATGCCCAGGGGGTGGGTGCAGGAAGAGACAACTGGACAGCACGTGGAGCCCAGCGAGGAGGGGGTACTGTTTAACAAGAAAAATTTTCTCAGAAGAATGTCGTGCAGATTGCTTGACAGCCCATTGATGATGAACTAGAGTTTCATGACAGCTGAGTGTGGCCTGTGCCAGGAGCTGTGCTGGGTGCTCCAAGGATGTCCTTTTGTGGATTAGCCCAAGGATTCAGAGAGGAGGGGAGCCCGGCTCAGCCAGGCCAGTTGGCTGCATTGGGTCATGCTGGCTGAAGTGGCCCATGTGTCAGGCTTCGAATCACTGCCGGAGCCTGCCTAAGAGCTGAAGCCAGAGCCTGCATCTGTTTGCTGCAGTGTCTGCTGCTCCCTCACCTGGCTGAGGAGTGCAGTACTGTGGCTGGGTTCTCTTCCTTTTCTTGAACTTGGAAGAAGGCAAGTTTGGAGAGAGGCAGGTGTGATGTGAGGTGGGTGTGGTAGGCAGCTCTAAGCATGGACTCCAAATACTCCCACACACTCAGATCTAACCAGGGTAACCCAGGGACTTCGCGCTGGAAATTGAAGTCCTGAGCCAGGTGACCTTGAGACATAGAGTTTATCTGGATCCTTATCAGTTTGATTTTTGATTTTTAGATTCCTTTCAAAGCAGGGCTTTTCTCTAGCCGGTCACGATGGTGAAGTCATTCACCATTGCTGGCTTGAAGATGGAAGCCCTGGGAGTGACCTGGGAACAGAGAGCAGTCCCCAGCTGACATCCAGCTGGACTTGAGGTGCTGTTCCCTGCCCTGTTTTTTTTTTTAGACAAGGTCTAGCTTCTACAGTTCAGGCTGGCCCTGAGCTTAGCCTTGAACTCAGCAACCCTCCTGCCTCTGCCTCCCAAGTGCTGGGATTACAGGTGTGAGCCAGTACCCCAGCACTGTGGTATATGGTTCTGATTGCTGGTGGCCGTGAGTCATCATTCTGGGTATTGTTGTATGAGGTTACCGGGAATTGAACCCAGGCCCTTAAACTTGCAAGGCAGGCACCGGAACCACTGAGCTAGATCCCCAGCCCCTCCCTGCCCTGTTTCAAGGCTGCCATGAACTGAGCAGCTTTCTCACTACTCTCTTCCACCATGATGTTCCTGCTTTGGAGCCAGCTGGCCATGGACTGAATCCCCCAAACGATGAGCCAAAGAAACCATTTGCTTCTTCATATTGTGGGTGTCCAGTATTGAGTCTTAGCTGTGGGAAAACTGACAGTCGTGGCCACTTCAAACTCTGTCTCCCCGCTTTACTGAGTCTTTATCGTGGGTTTGGGTGTGTGCAGTGAACTCATCACATGTCCCAACCCACCATCCCCAGGAATCTGAGGTTCTTGGATCAGAGAACTTGCCTGGAAAGAGGAACTTGACAGCCTGGCCCTTCTACCTCCTGACACATGGCCTCCAACCAGAAAGGGGGCTCTGCTAAGCAAATATACCAGAAGAGGCCACAGATGTCCAAGTGGAAGTAGCTCACTGCAACAAGAGGCAGCCTTCACCTGAGGAAGTTTAATTGGAATAATTGCTTGCAAGGGGAATGAGTAAATGCAAAATTAATTAACAGCCATTTCTCTGTAAACATTTATGTGATACATGAAGCTGTCTGGTCCTTATGCCATCCAGGGTGACTCAGGTGACCAGTGTGGCCAGGACAGCCAGAGAGGGGGTGTAGGAGTGACCTTGATGGGCTGGAAGGACAAGGAAGGAGACGGTGAAACCCTTGATTTCCAGGAAGGCTGCTTTTTGTGCTTGTGTGTGTGTGTGTGTGTGTGTGTGTGTGTGTGTGTGTGTGTGTGTGTTTTAAAACAGACCCTGTCTGCCTAGCTCAGACTGGCCTTGAGCCCTCCATGTAACCCCAGGTAGGCCTCAAACTCTCAATCTTCTTGCCTCAGCCTCCCAAGTGCTGGATCCTGGGCATATGCCACCAGTCCCAGATTAAAGTTGTAAGAGTTCCAAGCTTATACAAGTACCTTTGAGGGACAGATTTCTTCTGTGCTTGTCTCCGCTGCTATGGGTACCTGCAGAAAGTTGATGCATGGACAGTCATATGCAATGTGTGAATTCACACAAATGCTGCCTACTCTCCCTGCTTCACGCAGGAGGACAGCTTGACCTGGGAGCAAATAAAGCTTCCTGGAGCATTATGGTTGATACTCAAAGTGCTACCCACAAAGAAAGGCTGTGGTGGATTGGACTGTACTGGAAATAAGAATGACTGCTTGTTAAAGATCCTGCAAAGAGAAGATGAGGACCAGGGATTTAGCTCAGTGGTTCTAGCGCCTACCTTGCAGGCTCAAGGTCCCAGGTTCTATCCCCGGTAACCACATACAACAATGCTAGGCATGGTGACTCATGCCCACCAGCAAATCCATACCACACACCACAGTGCTGGGCGTGGTGCTCAGGCCTATAATCCCAGCACTTGGGAGGCAGAGGCAGGAAGATTGCTGTGAGTTTGAGGCTGAGTTCAGGACCATCCTGAACTACAAAGTTAGACTCTGTTTCAAAAGGAAAAAAAAAAAAAAAGAGAGAGAGGGAAGATGAAATAAACCTTCACAGAAGGACTAACTTTCATGGCCTCTTTGCTCTGGGGGAAAAGCCAGAAGTGGCACCAAATCTGGTGACTAAGGTGGATGAGGTACAGTGTCAAACTTTTATAAGCTGTGTTCCCTCAGGTACCACCTAGTAGCAGCATTCACCTATTTTTGACCATACCTCATAAAGCCACTGATGAAAGGGAATGCCAGAACAGTTTCAGAAAGCAGCAAGGGTGGGTGGGGGATTTAGCTCAGTGATTCCAGCATCTGCCTTGCAAGCTCATGGTCCTGTGTTCAATTCCTAATACAAAAAAGAGAAAGAAAATGGCCAGGGTCGTGGGATAGTATATCTGAAGTGAGGGGGAGTGTCCTGAGGGGGATAAATGACAATATGTCTTTACTATGATATAATTTTAAAAATTTAAAGTCATTGTATATTTTAATCATACCACACATATATATGGAAGTGTATGTGTGTGTATTTGATCTCCAAAGAGAACCTGCGTCCAGAAAACACAGAACCAGGGCTCAGTGCAGAACATAGCTCTGTGGAAAGATGTGGGACACCACATGAGGACAACCGGACTGCCACAGTGCATGGGGTGGGATCTATTTTGGAGGCCGAGAGGGAAGTGCAAATTAAAGCCGTACTATGAGCCCGCTAGCTGCCCTCCCATGCTAAAATTACAAACAGCGGGGCCGGGGATTTAGCTCAGTGGTTCCGGCACCTGTCTTGCAAGCACAAGGACCCGGGTTTGATTCCCCAGTAACCACATACCATACTGGGTGTGGAGAGTCATGCCCAGCAGCAGTCAGTACCACATACCAAGGTGCCGGGCGTGGTGGCTCACGCCTGTCATCCCAGCACTCGGGAGGCAGAGGCAGGAGGATTGCTGTGATGTGAGTTTGAGGCTGGACTCAAGGCCAGCCTGAACTACAAAGCAAGACCCTGTCTCAAAAAAAAAAAAAAAAATTAAATTAAAAACAGCTAATGTCAAAGTTGGTGGGGACATTTGTTGTTTTGAGCTGCCAGGCATGGGTGATTGTCAGGTGGCAGCAGCTCACTCAGGCATTTAGTCACAGAGGAGGATCTTGGGAGCCATTCAGATGAAATGGGTACATGGGAGTCAGGTTCTGAGAGTCGGACTCTTTTCTATTAAGACACAGTGAAGAATGAAGGCCATTATGGAGGCAATTCAGCCAAGGTAATGATAACTGTTTGGAGTTTTCCTAAGTTTAGGAGCACCTTTTATTTTAATTGGATTTCCTTATAATAGTCCCGAGTCCCATCTCACTTGGATGAGGCTGCCTGGCCTGCCAGCTCTGGAAAACTCTTGGCGTTCTGGGTCATCACCTTTGATATTACTGTGCCTGGTTCTGAAGAGGAAAAGAATTCATGTGAGAAAAAGCTCACACACCAGAGAGCACAGCGCTGGTATCATAAACACTTGGCCTGACCTTTAAAACCAGTTACTGGAAGACACAGCACAGAACTAGACGCCACCCGTAGGTCCAGCATACTGGCTGCTCCTCCAGCTCTATCCTTTGGGTGGAACCAGGTGGTCTTGACTCACAGTGAGGCCAGGAACCCTCACCGAGGAACCAGCCCTCACCTGTCCCTGTCCACATGGTGATGGGGGACTGTATGGAACCTGCCCATGCAGGAGCTTGCTCTGCGCTCAGCTTCTCCTGCCTGCTCCTTTCTCAGCAGCAGCCACTGGATCATAGTAGACTGCTTTGGGGACTGTGAGCGTCTCTCTGTCCACTGTGACAGTTAACCCAGCACCAGGGAAGGTCATTGTCACTGCTAGCAGAGTTCTGAGCGATGGTAGGGGCAGTGGTGGAAGCACACGCCTGTGGTATGGTGGCCACTGACCTTGTCATCACTGTCCCCATGGCCTCCCATTTTCAGATGAGGAAGGTGTATGTAGGCAGAGGGGGTACCTGTGTGCTGGCGAGGATATTCTTATGACCACGGTTGTGCTGAGTGGCCAGAAGGGGAGGGCTCGGGGAGGGGGTTCTTTGGGAGGTGTGAGTGTTGCTGCCACTCACAGGCCACTGGCCAGAGCTGGCATGGCGTCACAGCAGGCACAGGTGTGGAGAGTGGAGGGCGGTGCCCTGGCTCCCTGTCTCTCCAAGCCCTGGGTGCTGGCCCTGGATCACCACAGTAGTGAGTGGCAGAGAGGGTCGGGGGTCCACGGGAATGTAAGTGCGTTCTTCCGGCTGAGTGTGCTCTCTCCAGGCGGCACCGCAGGGCCACGGTGCCTCCGCTGAGTCACAGTGGCCTGCAGGAGGCTGTGGCCCTGGGGGTGTGCCCCTGGGGGGGGGGTCTGTTTCCGAGATTCACCCTGGGCATCAGCAGCACAGCTTTTCCTTTTCCCGATCTTACCATGACCAGGTAAGAGCAAGCACACCGTGCTACAGATCTTTGACAGATAGAGAGGCCATTTTATATTTGACAAGCAATTTTATTTCTGGGCACACATCCAAAAGAAACCGAAGGCAGCTCTGGAAGACACAGGTTCCTGCTGTACACTTCAGAGAGGTGGGGACACCCCCTGCCACCCAGATGGGGTGGGTTAAGACAGTGGGCTCTGTCCACAGATGGATGTTACTCAGCCACAAATGGAAAGGAAGCTGTGGTTCCAGAACCGAGGAAGGCTGAAGCAGGAGGACCTGGAGTTTGAGTCCTATCTCTGCAACTTGGTGGCACACGGTCTCAAAATACAAATGAAGGGTTGAGGCTGAGCTCAGTGGTAGTGCATCCTTGGGCTCCATCAGGACAAATGCTACAACCTTTGTGACCTTTGAGGACATTGTGCGGAGCCAGACACATGGTGACAGGTGTTGTCCACCCTGAGTGTGTGAAGTGCCCAGAATGGGCAAAGCCAAAGAGATAGAGCAGGGGGCATGGCCACAGTTGACCGTGGGTGTGGGGGACACTGGTGCTCAGGAAGGTGGGATGTTCTGGAGAGGATGGCGGTGACTGTCATGCAACAGTATGTGCTAAAAACCACTGAATGAGTTCCTGAAAATGGCCAATATGGTGACCTTTATGTCATATATGTATTGTCACGGTTTAAAAATTAATAATGTAAAAAAATACCTTGAATGGGCTGAAAAACACCTTTTCCAGGATAATCCTGGTAAGAGTGGGAATGGGCTAGATGTGGTGGTACACGCCTGAAATCCCAGCACTTAGGAGGCTGAGGCAAGAGGTTCACCATGAGCTCAAGGCCAGCCTGAACTACACAGTGAGAGGTACATAGCTTGACCTATAAACACAAACTGCTGACACAGCATGAACTACATAGTGAAACCTTGTCTCAAAACAAACAAACAAACAAAGGTGGGAGTGGAAATTAAATTTCTTTGAAACCTTGATAGGAAATTTAAATTTCTTCTAAGTATTAAAATATATACAGCCAACAAATTAAATACTGACAAAACCAAGAATGCTAAATTGTTTGGCCCATCTACATCATAAATCTAAACTTAAGGTGAGAAGTAAGCCAATTTTGGAACCCCGCATGGCTGGATACAGTTGAACTGTATCCCTCACTTCCCAGTTTGTGTGTTGAAGTCCAACCCCCCAGATGCAACCTTATTTGGGGACAAGAGCTTTCCAGAAGCCACCAAGTTGGGAGGGTCTGGGTCCGGCATGACTGGTGTTTTTGTGAAGAGGCAAACCCAGGGCATAGATACCCAGACAGGGAGAATAGCAGGCGATGAGGAAGGTAGAGACTGGGGTGACACTTCTACAACTGAAGGGTGCTTGAGAAGTCCAGTACCCAGGATCTGGGAGAGAGCGGGACAGTTTCCTCCCAGCCTGGGGAGGAACCATTGCTGCTGCACCTCGACCTTGGGCTCTTGGGCCTTTGGGCCCGCAGCCTCAGGGCTGTGACAGGATGGCATTCTCCTGTTTGGCTGGCTGTGGGGCTTGTTACAGCAGCCCCAGGAAACTCATTCAGTGCCTCAAGACAATACAAATCTATTCTTCCCTCTAGGTCTGGGGTCAGAGTGTGGGACCCGTCATCCCCAGTGTGACCTCTGCTTCACTAATAACATCTGGGTGACACATAGGTGCTGAGGGATAGGGCTTCATTAGGCCTTTGGGGGACACCATTCAATCCATAACAGTCTGCCCTCTGCTCCCTCAGTCATGTTTTTTCCACATGTAAGATACATTTTTTTCTTGAGACAGGGTCCTGAATTCAGCCTTGAGCTCAGCAATCCTGCCTCTGCCTCCTGAGTGCTGGGATTACAGGCGTGAGCCACCATGCCTGGCTCTGTGGTATATGGTACTGATTGCTGGTGGGTGTGTCACTACACCCAGCATTGTGGTATGTGGTTACTAGGGATCGAAACCCAGTCCTTGCTCTTGCAAGACAGGAGCTGAAAGCACTGAGCTAAATCCCCAGCCCCAAGATACTTTTTTTTTTTTTTTTTTTTTTTTGGAGACAGGGTTTCACTTTGTAGTTTAGGCTGGCTCTGCGCTCAGCCTCAAACTCACATCACAGCAATCCTCCTGCCTCTGCCTCCCGAGTGCTGGGATGATAGGTGTGAGCCACCATACCCGGCACTGTGGTATGTGGTACTGGTTGCTGCTGGATGTGAGTCTCCATGCCCAGTATGGTATGTGGTTATCAGGGATCGAACCCAGGCCCTTGCGCTTGCAAGACAGGCACCGGAACCACTGAGCTAACTCCCCAGCCCCCAAGATACTTTTGATCCCAGTGGAGAGTCGCTCCAATTGTAGAAATTCCACCATCAGTGCTGTGTCAGGCACCTTTCCTGTTGTTAAGAACAGTTGTCTGATAACCAAAAGCAGCAAGAATTAACTAACTGTCTTTGTGCTTTCGACGATTCAGTTCATGGTCTCTGGCAGGAACATCATGGTGGCAGGTGTGGCAGAACAATGATGCTCAGTTGGTGATGGCTGAGATGCCCCTCTCCCTGACAGCAAGGGGCCTAGGGACCAGATGCAGATGCATAACTTAAAGAGGAGGTTTATTTTGGCTCGTGGTTTCTGGGGTTCAGTCCACACTGGGTTTGCTGCAAAGCAGAGTGGCATGTGGAAGGGTGCGGTGGAAGAAATCTGTTCAACTCATGGCAGCCAGGAGGCAGAGAGTGAAGGGAGGAGCAGGGGTAAGAATGCACCTTCCAGGTTACAGCTCAGTGGCCCACTTCTAACCAGGCCCACCTTGAACAGCATGTTTGGCCATGGATGTATGCATAGACGAATTGGGTGATCAGTGTAGCACTCCATGGTCAAATAACCTTTGCATAGGTGATACTTTTAGATGTAAACAATAAGAGGTACTGAAGTCATACCTCCATGACCCACCCTGAAGTATACTCTACTGGTCCCCATGTAAGAGAGCTGCAAGCTTCAAGTCTATCAGGTTGACCATTAAGCTTAATCGTCACAAACTCTTAAGTTCAAACTCTCATCAACATCCTGTTAACACAAAATCTACATCTCTGCCCTTCTTTGTAGCCCAGGCCTTGTGCAGACAAGGTGCTCAAGGAGGTGAAGCCCATGTGGATTCCAGATGTGGACTTCTGTGTTGTGTGCTCTCTTAGTTCAAATTAGAACAACAATCTCTTATTCACTTACAAAATGTCTATGGCATGTCTACTGTGGGTTCATCCTATGGGAAAAAACTCAGAACCCCTGTGCCTGGTGGGAAACATTAAAGCAGAAACACATGAGCATAAAACATACCCTGATTTCAGTCTGGAGTGTCCACCCGAGCCCCATGTATTAAGGCTGCCTCTCTAGCTTGTGCCATTAGAAGTAGTAGAATCTGTAGTAGGCAGGGCCTAATGGAAGGAAGTCAAATCTTTGGGGGGATGTGTCCTCGAAGGGGATTTTGGGACTTTAGCTCCACTTTTGTCTGTGTCTCTGTGGTTTGCTGTGAGGAAAGCAGTTTCTTGATCCAGATGTGCCTGTCATATTGCTCTGCCTGACCATAGGCCCAGAGTGTGGCCTCATGCACTGAAACCAGGAGCTGAGAGGTCCTTTTCTCCCGTCAGGTCATTGTCTCAGTATGGTAGCACAGTGAAAATCAACATGCGACAAATGCAACGAAAGACTGGGTTCTTCTCTTAGAGTGTTTGGCCCAATGTTTTGTAATTGTTTATCTAAAACAACCTGGAAAATGTACAAAAGTGACTTTTAATTTTATAAAATAGAGAAAAACTTGTTAATGGCCTTTTGTTTGTTCTTTCTGGGATTGTAAATCTCTGTGCAATCCAGAAGGAGTTTTCCAGCAGAGGTCGGTGGTTCAGATGATGTTTCAGCTTTGTCTAGATGTCCCCCAGTACCTCCTACAGTCAGAGGTGGGGCTGTCTGGTGATGGCTGATCTAGGGTGTGTGATGCTGGGATTACTGGATTGTTTTGGCATGGTTCTGGGTGTAGGTGATGGAAGGCCCACCGGGTGTGGGTGGTACCTCCCAAAGGGCTGGTGTCCTGGGAGGGATAAAAGAGAGAAGCAGGCTGCTGCTGCTGCTTTGCTCTTTCTCTGCTTTGCTGCCTTTTGCTGCCATGACCTGTCTCTCTTCCTCCGGCCCCTCTGCCCTGTCACTTTGCTTTGGAGCTAGCTGGCTATGGACAGAAACCTCTGCAAACTGAGCCAAATAAACCTCTCCTCCTTTAACCTAAGGTGTTGAGTGTTCTGTCTCAGCAGCCAGAAAGTAACTAGTGATTAGAAAAATAACTGTAGAACCCACAGAAGTTTTCTCACTCCTGAGTTTGGTAATTTGTGTTCTCTATTTTTCCTAAGCAGTCTAATTAGTGTTTAGAAATATTATTGATCTTTTCAAAGAACAAGCGTTTGAGTTCATTGGTTTTCAGAAACAATGTTTTTCTCTTTTGCGGGACTGGGTATTGAACCCAGAGCTTTTACATCCCTTGCCGTTTTTATTTTTTACTTTGGGATACAGTCTTACCAACTCTTTCAGGGTTTGAGCTTGTCATCCTCCTGCCTCAGCCTCTTGAGTAGCTGGCATTATGGGTGCACATAACTGTATTCAGCTTTTATAGCTTCTCAAGGTGAAAGCTAAGTTCAATGATTTACTTTATTTCTACAAATAATTTCTCAACTTCTTTACTGGGATATAATTCACATGTAAATAAAACCTTTTTTTTTTTTTATGGTGCTGGGTTGAAGCTAGGGCCTTGTACATGCTGGGCAAATGCTCTACCACTGATCTGTATTCCAGTCTTCCCTTTATGTTTTTATTTTGGGACAAGGCCTTTTCCTCATGTTTTAAGGGTTGGCTTCCTAGTGTAGCATTGGCTCTGGCTGTTCCCATCCTTGGAGACCGAGGGACCTCTGTCCCTCTGCTGTCACCCTGCTCCTGGCCCTCCCATTAAGAGTTGGGGGAAGGGAAAGGCCCATTCCACGTACTGTTGGCAAAGGAGGCCTGGGAGAAAGGCATTCCACCCTCAGTGGGCAGCAGGTCATGGGCTAAATCCTGGGAACTGCATCTCTCGTCCCCCTGAGGGACCCTGTCCTTCTTCAGACGTGTCCTCCACTCTGTGGGCTGTGGTTTTTCTCTCCTAACGCCCTTTGATGTGCAAACATACCAGTGATTGTTCTGTCTTGGGCTGCGCTGTTCTTTGTGACAAAGTCAAATCCAAGGTCACCAACGATGTGTTTCTTTGTCTTGTAAGAGTATATAATCTGAGCTCACTGACCCCTTTGAGGAAACAAAGCCGAGCAGGCTGAGGAGTAGGGGCTGACTTGGATGGGAGTCTAGGGTGTCATGGGGTCCTGAGGGCAGAGGGGGGTGGCTAGTGGGCTGTGGGGGCATCAGCAAGGCAGACTGTGTACCAGTTCCAACCGTGTGGAAGTGAAACTGGCTTCAAGGGCAACTGAAGGGCCACCAGGGGGCGCATCTCCCCAGGAATAGGGGTAGGGCTGAGGAGTCGCTGCCTCTGCAGGGGATGCTTCCCTATCTGGTGGGAGCTGCCTGGTAGGCTGGGCCAGGAGGACTGTCCTGAGCTGTGCCCTGTCTCTCAGAGGCAGCATCAGAAGTGGCTCCCCAGTGCCTGGCCAGTGCCTCCAGGTGAGAAAGGATGGGCCTTGGCAGTTGGATTGGGGTTAAAGGTGTGCTGTGCTGCTTGGGGCTCAGGAGGCTGCCCCTGGGCCTGCACAATGCTTCCTTCCCTTCGCCTGGCTGAGTGCTCTCTCTCCTGTCATTTACTGCGACTGTTACCCATGTTAAAGTGATTTGGCTTAGTGAAGCACACTTCTGGTGTGCCATTGGTCATGGGGTTGTGACTCTGGGGCTCTATCTGGTCCCTGCCCCTTCTCTCTCTGACGGTGTCCCCTGCTGTGCTTCCTGGGTGCCATTAGCTGAGCAGCTTTGCTGCCACACCCTTTTGCTGTGATGTTCCTACTGGGCTGAGTCCAGCCATGGGCTGAACCATAGAAACAGTGATCCTAATTACACCTCTCCTTTGAATTTCAGGTGTCAGCTATTTTGCCCAGAATCCAAAGAGCTTTCTAATGCACCTCCTCCAGGAGGTATGCCTGGATCACCAAGCTGTTCTGGTTGTCCCCTCTGGGATTTCCACCATCAGGGTTGGTCCGCACCAGGAGATCTTCGCTCTGGCCTAGGTTGAGGATGAGCCTCTCTCAGGAGGGACCCAGAGCAGTAGTATTCAGGAGACTTTGTGACCCCCACCCCTCCTGTGCTTTCCTCGATGGGCTCATTCTCCCCTTGATCCATCCTTCATCCATCCACCTATCTATCTATCCTTGTCTTAGCTACTTTTTGAATTGCTGAAACAAAATACCCAGCACCCAAAGTTTATTTGGCCCACAGTGTGTAGAGGTTTCAGTCTGTAGAGGCAGGTGGTGTAGCACAGGGTACGGTGTTTCAGAGGAGAAGCAGTCCACGGCAATCAGAAGACAACAAGCCCCAGTGACAAACTAGGAGCAGCAACAGCAGCTTCTTTCTGTCCCTTTGTACTCTGTTTAGGGGTCTGGCCTAGGGCAGGTACTGGGCCATTTAGTGGACTGATTTAGTAACCACACACCCTCAATCCCAGCATCCTGCACCCTGGATGTGGCCACCTCCACAAAAGCCCTATGGCTGCATGAGTCTCTGGGTGACACCTAGACACAAATCAAAACAACCCCCTATCCATTTATCCATCCTGCATCCATCACTCATGCATGCGACATTCATCTGCTCATCTTCTGCTCACCCTCAATCCATTCATCCATCATCCAACCATTACCCATCTACCCATCCATCCTCTGTCCTTCCATCCACCCATCCATCATCCCTCCTTTCATCCCCTCCTCCTTCTCTTGGTCCCTCCCTCCCTTCATCCCTCTGTCCATCCACCCATCCCTCCTCTGCTCTGTGGATTCCCCACACACAGGAGCGCTTCTGTACCCTGCTGAGTCAGACCTCCTCCTCTCACGTTTGCCCTGCCCGCATTCTTCATGCCTCATTGATTTACTGGCCACTCTGGGCCCTCTACCAGGTAGGTGTCTGGAAGCAAATAGTTGCTTCAAAGTGATAAACATTGTGTGATGGGGCTGGGCCTGGAGCCAGTCCTGGGTGGCCCCAACCCTCCTGCGTTCTCTGTGACCTCAGAGTTCAGCCAAGGGAGATGACTGTAATGTGCTCCCATTTCTGTTCGTTCCTGGAAATATCTTGCACATGCTGTTTTTGAAAACTCAGTGCATCCAGCCAGGCTCAGTGTGCCATTTAGATGGAGAGGTGGGGTTCTACTCAGCTTCCTTCCCACCAGCAGGAAGCCATCTTATAGGGAGGTGGTGTCTTCAGGAAGCTTGGGAGCAGCAGGAGTTCAGACCAGTTTGTCCCTGGGAGTGCCAGGCCTGGGCATGTGGCTGTTGGAGTGAACACTGGGGCCATGCATACATGGGGGTCAGTGGGGACCCTGCCGAGATGGGGCTGGCGTAGAAGCCCCTCCTCCCTTCCCTTCCCAGAGCTCTGTTGGACTCTCTGCAGGACCCTTGCTATGGCCTGGGGGGGTTTTTTGTGCTGGTGAACTGGGGGAGCCAGAGGGGAAAACAGGGTCAACTGCCCCATTTGGCCTAGCTCAGCTCTACCCCTTGTGCGATCCAGCACTGTCCTTGTGACTGACTGTCCTGACCCATCTTCCTTCACCTCCCTCTGCAGCCATTGCAGGTGGTGACTTATGGGGACTTGGCTCGCTCGGGTCACCCATGCTCCAGGCCCCTAGCTTAGTATTTTCCTTTCATCTTGGTCCTGCTCTGTTCTAGAGGTCAGAAGTCCAGAAGGAAGACAGCCTTCTAGCCACGTGGCTTGTCTGTCCCTTCTGAGACTCTCCATGATGCAGAGAATGTGGGATGGCCTCCAGGAACAACAGGGAGGCTGAGAGGGGCTGGCACATGTATCCGTGGTGGGGCATCCCAACCTGGGGGTTGGTGTCCAGGACAGGAAGTGGCCCTGGTGCTGTAGACGCACTTCTAGATGCACTCACTCTGCTCGGAGTCCCCACCCTCTGTCCACAAGGGTGACAAGCTCAGGTCCCTTCCTGGTGAAGACACCTGAATGGGTGCTTAGAGCCAAAGCTACAGAATCTCACATTCGGAGTCCAGCTGTATGTGTGTGTGTGTGTGTGTGTGTGTGTGTGTGTGTGTGCGCGCGTGCACCATGTAGCTAGGTTTCCTGTGGACACACTGATATGGGTCCCCTATGTAACCTGCCCCAGTGGGGAGGCACCTGTGCCCACCTGTGCCCGCAGCTGGGCAGGTGGAGTCATGGTCTGGAGGAGATGCCTTCCGGGCTTGATGCCTCCCAGTGAGCAGCTTAGCCGGGAGGTTTCGCTCAGCTAAGCCTCATTTTCCTCCTCCACGAGAGGGCGCCCTTAGGAGAGGTCGGATGTGTCCTGTGGAGCAGGAAGTACAATGAAATCAGGACACTTGGGCTGTCAGCTGGGTTCCCTCCTCGCTGGCCCTGTTCCTTTCCTCTGGCCAGCGTGACCCCCGCAGGCACCTGCTCCGGGACAGCCCGCCTCTGGACACTGCCATCGTGGACAGGCTTATGGTCTCCCATTTCAACACCCAGGTGCCTGGGATCCAGCAAGGTGTGTGTGGGGGGTTCCCTGGGTTTTTCTTTCTTTCTTTAGACCCTAACTCCTAAGTGCGGGTGGTGGTGAGGGTGGGAGTAGGGGTGGTGGATTTTGCATGTCTGCATCTTGACCTTTGCTGTGGGCATTATGTGGGCAACAGGAAGTCTCTGCAGGACCTGATGGCAGCAGTGCCTATCTGTGAGCACAGGAGTGTGTTGGCCCCTATGAGAACCCTGTGATCATGGTGGGCCAGGGGTCTCTTTCTTTCTGCCCCGTGCTGCCCAGCCAGCCTGCTACCTTCCCTGCTGTGTCCCAGAAGCTCTACACAGAGCCCCTTCCTCACCTGCTTCTTGTCTTTGTGTGCGGCCTCTACCCTTCCTCAGGAGCTGAACTTTGTACCTGGCTCCCTACCCTGCTGGAGCCTCATCTTGGAGGTAGGGACCTGGCCACAGTTGTGTTCCCCAAGGCCATAAGCACAGGTGCCGGTCACTCCTCCTGAGGCCTCTCCCACATCCCAAACTCTGTTTCACCCTGATCCGGGGGGCGAAAGCCCAGCCCAAGCAGAACATGGGTCAGTAGGTTGCTGCCTCTTGACCTTGGCAAGCGGAGCCCTGCTGTGCTCTTGCCCTTGGCAAGAGCTGCCTCTTGCCCTTGGCAAGCTTTCCAGCCCAGCAAGGCAGGATGGAAAGGGGGCAACCGTGAGGATAGCTGTCCCTGGTCCTGGGAATCCTGAGCCAGTGCAAATTGTGTCTGCATCTAACCTGGGTGCTGGAGTCAGGCTTCTTCCCAGACCCCTGCACCACCTCCCATTAATGCAGGACAGGGTGGAGGCTGTAACCCCTGGACAAGGAATTCCAAGGCAAGAACTGGGCCCTGCAGGGTCCCAGAGCCCTCGGGGTTGGAGAAGTTCCCCTGGGGACCGTATCACAGAAAGGTTCCCCAAGGAGATGGCATTAGATTTGGGTCCAGAACAGGACTTTTGGTTGAGAAAAGAACCATTCATTGGACAGTGGACCCTGCATAGGAGAATGCAGGTGGGGGTTTGCTAAGCATCTGCCGTCCCTCTAGGTGCCTGCAGCACCAGTGATGGCATTCCAGCCTCCCCTCTCCCCCGCTGCCCTGCCTTCTAGGTGATGTTCTAGCTGCACTGTGGGTGTGGTGTTGTCGGGCACACACACTGTTGCTGGTTTCACCTTTTGGGGTTTTGCTCAGTGGGGGTGGGGGCTTGGACCTGGCATGGTGAAGACACTGCATCCCCACCAGGGGGCGCTATGAGGAGGAAGGACACTGCCAAGTTCCCAAGGCTTCTGGGTAGCTGAGGGATTTAGTGTGACTAGAAAAGTGCAGATGGGTATTTGGTGTGGGCAGCTGAGTGTCCCTGGCGTGTCATCTGGGGAAATGGCCAGTTGCCTATGATTAATGGGTGCTGTTTCTCCAGGCAGAAAGCACACTGCAAACTTCTTTCAGGTGGGAATGTTTTCTCTGACAAGCTTGGAGGACCACACCAGGGGCAGGACAGATAGGCAGCAGGTGGACAGATTGAAGGGTGGTAAGGAGGTTGGTGTGTGCGCTGGGGTTAGCTGGGGGTGACCCTTGCATGGTTTTGTCAGACATGGGTCACTTGTAGGACATGAGAAACTTTAGGTAGAGAATATTAGAGATTAGAAGGAAAACGAAAGAGGATGTGGAGGTATCCTGGGGGGTATGGAGTGGCCACACAGGACTCCCAGGCCTGCTTCCCTGCCTCCCGGGTGACCAGGCTGACACCCGCAGATGGCCACAGGGCTGACAGCTTCAGCACTGGGAGGTTAGCGTGATGGTGTCTGTGGAGTTTGGTGAACCCCTTCTAGGGGAGGCCCAGTCACAGTGGGCTCTCAGGCCTCTTCACCCCCTGGTGTCTCTCAGCCCACTCGGTGGCTCCAGCAGCTTCTCAGCCCCCACTGTCACCTAGGATGCACCTTGAGTTGTTTGTTACCCGCATGGCTTCTTGGGGTGTTGGTGAGGGCATTGGATTGGAGTTGCCCCCCAACCCCTGACCAAACAGGAAACTCAGTTCCCCAAACTTGGTCTCCACTGCCTCATCTGAAGATGATGACAGCGCTAATGGTAGCTCTAGGGCTTGGGGGACAGCTCAGCTGCCTCCTGATCCTGGCAAGGGGTCAGGACTCGTGGGGTGCTGCAGCTGCAGATATGGGACCAAGGCCATGACCCCAGTGAGGAGCCCACAGACTCTCACCAGATGCAGGACCAGGAAGCACATGTGCCATAACCACACACTCTGTGCCCTCAGCCCAAATCACTCCCCTTCTGCCTGGACCCTGGGCCCCATGGCTTGGAGGGCTGGACCCCAAGGCCACCTGCTCATGCTCAGCCGTGCTAACTGGCTGGTGGGACTGTGTGTGACTCTCTGCTGATGACCTCATGCTGGGAACACCTTGCTGACCAATGGAGACACCTGGGGCTGAATCGGTCCTTGGCTGGGACCCAGGGTCAGGGTGAGGGGCTGTCACGATGGGCAGGACTGAGCGGGAGCCTCACCCTTCTGCCTGGTGTGCCAGATGTCTCCCACCATTCTCTAGTGGTCACACTCCCAGCTTTTCTCTGTGACCTCCATTGAGGAAAGCTGTCCCTAGTGCTCACCTCCTAGGAGCTGGGGACAGAATCTCCACATGGCAGATCTACAAGACCCCAAAGTGACCTCCTGCCATTGCCCTGCCCAGCCCTTTCTCAGGCCCATAGTGCCCATGTTCTAGCTTTCCTCCCACCCCCTCTGCTGTAGTTTGGGCTTGTCCTCTAGGCTGTGGCCATGGAAAGTCCCCTCTGGACTTCCCAGGACTCCCAGGGCCCACAAGGCATTCTCTGTCCCAGCCAGGCCCACCTTTTAAAAAGTTGATTTTATTGGTACATTTTATATACACATTATAATCACACTCAGCACTGGGGATTTGTGCCAGTATATGACATGACTTAATTCTCATTTTTTCCCCATTCTCCTGCCCCCTACAACCTGCCAACCCCTAAATACATAAGCTTTCTTTTCTTTTTTTTAACCATCAAATTTTTTCTTTCCCTTCTTTACTTACACTCACCCCCTGTTGCAGCAGGTTTTAATGTTTTAATGCTTGGGTCTCTAACCCACTTGGATTTTAGTGCATGCCAGGTCCACCTTTGCCAGTGCCATTTCTACATTTGTGTTTCCTCTTAGCCTCAGTTTCCAAAGTGGAATTATAGTGGATCCTCCAGTTATGACCATCTTGACAAATGAACGACTTGGGTTATGGTCAGAATTTTAGTTTTTTATTTTTAATTGGGATCTTTATTGGTACATTACATATACACATCATGATTGCACTTCACAATGGGGATTTGTACCAGTATAAGACACAACTTAATTCTAATTGCAGCATAGGTTAGGCAGAACTCTTGGAGACATTGGTACAGGGAAAGACCTTATGAACAAAATGTCAGCAGCATGAGAACTAGCAGAAGGGTCAACAACTGGGCTGTCATCTTATTAAAAAGCTTTTGCACAGCAAGAGAAGAGTCAGCCCTGGGAGGAAATCAGTCTGTTGAGCCTCCGTCAGGGCCTGGGATGAGGCTTCATAGAGACAGCTCCTTTCTGGCTGCAGCTCTGGGAAGATGCCGCATGACCAGCAAAGATGTCGTGGTCCAAATGTGTGTGATGGCCTCTCCCCCAGGCCCCTTGGGGTCAATCTGTCAGTGGTGGGTGGTCCCTGGCCATTGTCCCCACTGCAGTGGCCTTTCTCATGGTCCCATCCCTGTTTCCTGCAGGCTGGGGCCCCAGGCCTGCACCAGCATCCAGCCTAGTGGAGAGGGGACTCCCCTGTGGCCAGGTGAAGCTATGCTGTGGCAGGGACTGGTCCTAGGGCAGACACCTGTCCAGGGGACATCACCCCTATGCCAGGCACTGTGAGGACCCGGGCCCTTGTTTCAAGGGCCTCACAGTTCCTGGGGAGTCACAATGTAAACCCAGTCTGCACGGCATCACTACCCCAACTAGTCAGACCAGGTCAGGGAATTCTGAGAAAGAATGCAGCAAAGGGAGGCCAGGGAGCCCCTGTCACTTTCCTGCTGCTGGGACTCAGTTGTAGACACCCACATCTGAAGGAGAGGGTGATTTTGGCTCTTATTTCAGTCCATAGTTGGTCAGCTCCGAGGCAGGACTGTCTGTCACAGAGTCCTAGCATACCACAGCTGCTTACAGCATGGAGCACAGGAGGCAGAGAGAAGGGAGGGGCCCGGAGGGGGAGGGGCCTCCCAGGGCACGGCTGGTGCTTCCCACAGGGCCCACTACCCCAGCAGCCAGGTAGGATCCCGGATGTCCTAGATCTTCAAATCCATCACCTTCCTGTGAGCGCAGGAGGCCCTGGGGGACAGCAGGAAAGGAACTGTAACATCCCTTTCAGGCCCTCCTTTCAGGCAGCTGCCCAGGCTTCCTGCTCACAGCACTGACTTCTGGCCTGGACCCCTGACTGTGGGTTGGACAGATCCCCAGAGTCTTAGAGCATCAGCCCATCCCCTCTTCCCTTGCTCTGCCCCTCTGCTCCCCTTTTCTCCTCCCTCCTTCTTCTCTCTCAAGCTATAAAACATTCTTAACACAAAACACCTTGAGACTTTCCAGGGCCCAGCTGTTCTGCCAAGAATGCTGGCGTCTGGATGACACACTTTGGCCGTGTGCCTCTGGCCCACACTGGCCCAGCAGGGATTTGGCCTCAGCCTCCTCCAGGTGCCAAATGCAGGAGGGGGCACCCGGGCCCTTCTCAGTGGGGTGCTTGTGTGTAGAGGTGGGGGAGAACACCAGCGTCCATAGTCTTCTCCTTATCCCCACCTGAGGTCTGATAGCAGGGCCAGGCGAAGCTGCCAACAGCTGCAGGAAATGAGAGGAATCGAGGCCCAAGGGTGCAGGCGGGGTGGCTGGCTGTGCGCCTTTGGCCCGAGCACTGGGAGGATGGAAGTGGCCACGCCACGCTCCAGCGTGAGAAGACAGCTGCTGTGGGAGGCTGCGTGGCCTCTCCTCCAGGGCTAGTGGGTCCCCTTCCACCCCACCCATGTTCATTCCATCCTTCTGCCTCCCCACAGCACAGTGCAGGGGGGAGAAATATGTAAAACGCAGGGCCGCTAGCTCAGAGTCACAGACCAAACCTGAGGTCATCAAAGAGATATTCACACAGCCATGATCAGAAACAAAACACAAAATCAGAAACAAAACACAAAATGTGCATTTCATGTCCTCCTCAGCATGATTAAGTGAAACCAAACCAATCAGTGGCAGACAATCGGCTGATCAGCTGTGTCTGCTGTGGAGGAGATAATGTGGAGCAGCTGTGCCTCGGAACCGGGACTCGTCTCCATCATCTCCATGGTGAGACGATGAGACAGAGATGGAGGAGAAGCGCTGACTCTGCTCTTTCCTGTACTCACTAGAGGGATGGAGCTGGGCCCACACCCGTCACAACAGTCCACTCCCTCTGCAGCCCTTGGGCTCTGGAGGACGGAGTGGGACAACTTGCCTCTTGCTGCAGCTGTCCTGCAGGCCGAGAGGACAGGTGGGCTGGACTAGCTGGCTTAGTCCTGGCCCAGACCAAGGAGAGCTCTTGATGTCTCTGCCTTTAGCTTCTGCCACACGGGGCTACCTTCCTGGCCCTCTGGGAGGCTGGGGGTGCCCGAGGCACCAAAGGCTTTGTTAACTTGCAGCAGCTTACACGTGCCTATTACTGCAAGCAGGGGATGGCGGCAGCAAGAGGTGAAGGAGCTTTGGGGTCACTCATCTGCCTTCCCTGAGCTACCAAAAGGCGGGGCTGTGTCCGCCTTACTCCTGCTATGTGACAGCCTGGGCAGAGCCTCTGCCCTGCACACCTTCAGCAGTGTTGAGCCCCTGGTTTGAAGCTTGGGGCTGGTTTGGAAACTGACCCACAGCTGTGTCCATGTCATGACATGCCAGCCATCTCCACAGCAGGTCTCCAGAGCCGCAGTGACGAGCCAGGGCTGAGATGGATGAGGTTGCCAGGTGAGGGGAGCGGCCTGGCTCTCATGACCAGGCCTGTGGCTCGTGCTGGCCCTGGTTCAGGTCCCATTTACTGCCTTGCAGTTGAACAAACCCTCACCCATGCACGTCCTGTCTGTACATGGAGCCCACATGCATCTCCCAGTGTCACTGTGCAGCCCCCAAGGGGCTGTGTGAGATCTTTGTAAACAGTTTCCCTGGCTTTTCGCTTAGCATGGTCTTCTTAAGCTTCATCTGTGTCATGCACTGCGTTTCAGATTTCCTCCATTTCCCTGCAGAGTACATGCACACGGTCACCGTGTGTCTGCCGCTGTCAGGGGCACTGGTTGCTTCTAGCTGTACCCACTGTGGATACAGCTGTTTGAGTGTGTTGGTGGTTGTCTTTGTGAGTCTTTCCTGGCCAAAGAGGGTGAGGCGCAGAGTCAATTACAGACCCTGGGGAAGGTTTCTGGAACTCTCTGATTTATTCAAGCTTCAGTGTCATATATATAGCAAAGGATCACAGGGCGGGATGAAGTCTGGGAGGAAGGGAGGGTCTATTGGTTTAACCTAGGGTTTAACTTATTTGCCCAATAAGTGAATTTTGTGAGCAGGGGGTCTATATGGCATGAGCCATGGGGGGAGGTGAGGCCATGGGTGAGAGACAAAAGGGGTGGGGCTGTCAAGATGGCTGCTGACGAGGTTCAACGCATGGGAGCAAGTGTGCTCAAGCCCCTAAGGGTCTCCGAATCTGCAGGGAGACAAAATCTCAACCTTAAGGTTCAGCAGACAGGCACATGGTTCACTTGCTCCAGCCAGACTTGAAGCTTTCCCTTATGAGTATCTTTGAGATTCTGTCTCAGTCCCTTCAGGTGCAAACCTACCAGAAATTGCTGAATGCACCTTTTGGATGCTGGGGTCAGAGGTTGGAGGTAACAGGCATGGAGCCAGGACCTGGGTGTGCACTGGGTATGGAGTCCCGATTGCATTCACTCAACTTTCTAACCATTCATGGGTGCTGAGAGTGACTGTGAATATCAGTCCCATTTAATAGGTGGGGAAACTGAGTCAAAGGAAGATATTCTATTACTTTTGAGGGTTCTGTCAGAAGCCACATGTCTGGGTTCTCAGGGCCTTATGCAGGTGGCAGGATGGCTGCACACGCTATTCCCACCATGGAGGGTTGATGGCTAATACATTCAGAGGTGCAGGTGCTGGGCTGGCTCTGGGCTTCCTGCCTCTCTCACCTCCTAGGCTTGCCTGTCTTGCCTCCTCAGCTTCTGGTTGCAGTTCTTTCAGGTTGTAGGTGAAACTGTCTACCAGTAAGTCTGGGGCTAATGTCCAGAACCCTTCCTGGCTGCCCTTAGGGTGTCTTGGAGACACTTCTGAGGATCAGTTTGTGCCTAGCCTGGTTAGAAGGGCAGCCATGTGGTGGCAGCCCCCTGGAGGGCAGCCTGCCAGGGGGGGCCCAGATTAGGGTGAAAAGGCAGAGTGGTTGGATGTCCCCATGGGTGGAGACAGCTGTGACCACGGGCCTTGCCAGGCCAAAGCAGTGGCCAAGAGTCTGCTGTGGCCAGCAGAGGCTCAGACACGATCCCTATGCAAACTGCAGATTTGCAAATTGATTGAAGTAAAAATAGCTGCCCTTTCAAGTGGTGTGCGGGGTTCACCATCCAAAGGGATTTCTGGAGGAAAATCTTTCATGTTTTGGGTGTAGCATTTTAACTCTGGTTTTTTCAGCACACAGTTCAGATGGCGGCCAACCCTGGGCACAGAGCGGACTCCTAGTCCTTCCCTGTGCATCACCACAGGCTAAGCTGGCCACGTTTGTCCAGCGGATGACCACCTGGGGCTTGCGGGTTCCCAGGGCTGGAGCCAGAAGCCCGGCCTGGGTGCTGGCTGGGTGGCTGGCTCTTCAGACCTGGCTGGTTTGTGACAGGGAAGAAATTACTGCAGCTCACTGCAGTAAGGCTGCACAAAATAGTGTCTAAATTAGGAAGGCGAAGCCACTGTGGGAGCCTTAGATCCTTTGGGTGTCCTCTTGCCTTTGTGCCCTGGTTTCTACAAAGACAAACTCACTAGGCCAGGGGGTCAGTATGATGTCCAGGGCACCTGTGCCCACTGGTGAGGGAAGCTGGGCACTTTGGGCCACATAGGCCCTGGCAGCTGTGGAAGCTAGATGGGCCTGCAGGCTCAGGCAGTGGCTTCCTGGCAGGCCTGAGTGGAGTTGCCAGGGCAGAGATGACCCTGCTTCCTCTTTGGCCCCCACAGTGTCTGGGAGGGGCCTTGCTGACACCGCTGTGCTGCATCTGTGACCAGTCCCTGGGTTTGGGGTCAGAGGCTGACGGCTCCCAAGGCCGCTCTTTGGTCTGTGCTGACCATTTGGGCCGGAGCAGCAGGGTGCGAAATCCTCTAACTCTAGGTCTTGCTCAGGTTCTGTTGTCCCATCACCTGCTGCAAACATGGGCTTCCTGGATCTGCATCCCACCCTCATCCCAGAGAGGAGAGTGGCCCTGGCCTACTAGGACTCCATTTTCTTAGTACTTCTAATAACTTGATTGCATCTTTCACTTACTTTTCTGTTGCTGAAATGAGAATATATTGTGTTTTTATGCTTTCTTTTCTTTTTCCTATTCAGGTCTTCTGTGCCTTTGAGGCAATCTCAGATTTGCCCATAGGGTCACATAGCAGAATACCTTCTGTCATTCTACTGGCAGAATCATCTATAACAATGTTAAATGGAGGAAGCTTTGCCTTTCTTAGAGGGCAATTTCCTTTCCAGGTAAAACAACATCTGTCAGAGTCTTTGGTGTGTACCCTTTTTCAAATTAAGGAAATTCAAGTTAAGAATTCCTAGTTCAGGGCCAGGGATATAGCTCAGTGGTTCCTGCACCTGTCTTGCAAATGCAAGGGCCTGGGTTCGAACCCCCGGTAACACATAACAATACTGGGAATGGAGACTCACCCCAGAAGCAATCAGTACCACATACCACCGTGCCGGGTGTGGTGGCTTACATCTGTAATCCCAGCACTTGGGAGGCAGAGGCAGGAGGATTGCTGTGATATGAGTTTGAGGCTGAGCTCAGGGCCAGTCTCAACTATAAAGTGAGACCCTGTCTCAAAAAACGTAAAAAAAAAAAAAAAAAAATACATAAAAGAATTCCTAGTTCACTAAAAAAGATGGGCTCTATTTTGCCTTAAATCCTGCAATTTCTGTAAGTCTTTTTTGTTTTTTTGTTTTTTTTGAGAAAGGGTCTCACTTTTGTAGTTCAGGCTGGCCCTGAGCTCACTATGTAGCCTAGGCTAGCCTCAAACTTACAGCAATCCTCCTGCTTCTGCCTCTTGAGTGCTGGATTACAGTCATGAGCCACCAAGCCTGGTACTGTGGTATGTGGTACTGATTGCTGGTGGGTCTGAGTCACCATGCCTGGCATTGTTGTGTGTATTTACCAGGGATCGAACTAGGGACTTTGTGCTTGTAAGGTAGGTACCAGAATCACTGAGGTAAATGCCAGGTCCAGAAGTCTTTTCTATTACTGAGATGACTGTCTGTCTTTTGCTTGACGACATGACAGGATGTCCCATGAGGCACACTTTCTGTTTCTGTGTAAATGGTCCTAGAATTCACAACATAAGACCTTCTTGGCCATGAAGCATTTAAATGTTGCTTTTTGTGTTCTAGGCTTGATTCTGTTTGTTGTTACGCTGGGATTTTTCTGTCTTTGTTCACTTGTGAGATAGGCATAAATTTCTTTTCTCTGGTCTTGTTGTTAGTATTTGTTATGGTTGGGATGTGGTCTGTCCCCCAGGGAGCTTTGGCTGCAGTGTGGTGATGTTAAGAGGCAGGGGGACCCTTAAGAGGTGGGAGCTA
>PVIR01012514.1:0-44599 GCA_004026965.1 Petromus typicus
GATGCCACTAAAATCATTAAAAATCTCAGAAAATTATTATTTATTTCATGTTTTATATATAAATGTATTGGTAGATGACAAAGAAATGTCCTGAATTGTACTTTATCCCCATGAGAGATAATGAAATCTTCATGTAAAGGAGAATAGTTTATTCCAAGAGATTTATATTCCTTGGGACAAATTGCCATATGCATAAAGCCATTTATTTGTTTTACTCAGTAAAAGTAGTCTCATGAGAGGAGTATAGGCATTTAATGAATTTTCACTTTTTTATCTCACATACCATGGGCAAAAACATCTGACACTATTGTTCTAAACATTCTTTGTCTGAAAATACCAATTTCTTCTTGACCTTTCAATAGTAGTCAACTTTGTTGCTCTCCAAGGAGACATAAAGGGCGGTATGCACAGAAGATTTTCAGTTAGAATGTGGGAATTCCATTTGTTCACAGTGAATGAACTCTTTCAGATTACTTATGATGACTTTTGCATTCTACACACTTACCCAACCAAAATAGGCCACAGGCTACTAGTAGAATAATTTTCAAAATTGTGAACTAAATAAGGTTCCTTCTAGTGGTTAAATAATTTTGCATGCACCCAGAGATTGGCATTCTTCATTATTAGATGTAAATTTAGTTCGATATTTTTTTCAGTTTTGTATGAGAAGTGTTTACAGTGCATAATGGCTATATTTCTTCTATGAAGTTGGTGCACATATATAACATATGTTAATTATTTTTCATCTTTTATCCTTTCCTTTCTCTTTTTTCCCTTCATCATTATTGGTTATCTTCCCACTTGAAAATGATCTATCTTCCTACTTACTATTCCATACATCTTATTCTGTTTTTTATTTACATTTTGGGTTACTCATATAAGAAACTCATGCAATACTTGTGTGTCTGATTTATATCACTCATCAAAGAGTTAATCAGTTTTTTTGAAAGCTGCTGTTCCTCAGTAGCAGAGAAAGTAAAAACAAAAAGTTTAAATGCTAAATTCTTAAATATCTTTACCTATTAATCCAGGTCCAAGTTTCTTTGTTTAAATATGATTTTTGATAGCATAGCTGGAATTGACTTTATGTTTTATTTAAATTTCACTAAGTGAATTTTTATGAGAATTGTAGCAGTTTTACACACAATTTATAAGTACAAAATTCAGAATTTTAATCAGCACCAAAAAATTCAAAATACAAACCAGAAAATTTAACTATTTAGAATCAAAATATTTTTGTATGTTTGCTTCACACTCAAAAGAAACTTCACTTCTCTCAGCAGTCCTTCAAGCCCAGTGTACTACACATTTATGCAATAACTATGACACTCATGTTATCTATATGTTTGTCTGAAATGCTTGAGAATAGGAGTATTTCTGACTCCAAATATTTTCATTTTGAAGTATTTGCATACAGATAATGACTAAATATTAACACAAGTTTATACCGTGTTTCATATACTTCTTACAAATGTAGTATGAACATAGTGTTATACAGTACATTAAGATTTAAGTGTGTCTGCATTTTGATGGTATCATATGACCTACTGTAAAATTTTCTATTTAAGTTATTTTAGATTTTAAAGTATTGGAGTAAGTATGATCAGCATGCATGTATTTTCATATTCTATTTGTTTCATGTAAACAGACTCATGCAGTGTAAACTGACAAGCGGCTAACTTATTTTATCATACTGTGGCATTTTATTGCATTTAAAATTATTCAGTGTATATTTATAGAGATGACCTCATGGCATTTCTCTTACTTACTAATCTAAAATACTTAGCTTCATTTTAACCTTTTCAGCAATCAGCTTGTCCTGGACCAAAATCTTCTAGGCCTTGACTTCTAAAAAAAAATTTATTGTGTAATAGGTACATTTTATATACATATAATGATCATACCCAACATTGACAATTTATACCAGTTTATACCAGTATATGAAAATATTTGGAGTCAGAAATACTCCTATTCTCAAGCATTTCATGCCTTGATTTTCATTTTTCCTCATTCCTCTACCCACTTATAGCACTTGAAAAGTTCTTTCTTTTTGGTTACCAGCAACAGTTGTCAAATTATTTAACCCTGACTTTTTCCTACAGCTTAAACACGGGAATGTCTTGAAATTTCTTCAATACATTTATGAATTCACCACCATTAATTACAATTTCCTGTAATCAGGATATGAACAAAATGTAGAGAGATTTTCTTCTGAAGTATAATGCAAACAGTCTCAAGTCCAATTGCCAATGGAGTCCTTGTTCCCAGTTGAAATCCCCGGAGATCATCTTTGCCATCTGCATTTTTATCTGCATTCTTGTCTTATGATCTCTGAGGTATCACAGATCAAGCTCAGCTTACAGGACTTCAAAATTTTTCTCATTGACAACTTTTATCTTTTCAAACTTCTGCATACCAATTCCAAAGTCTTCTAAGGCTTATGGCTAGGTATAGTCACACCTAAAGCCTCATTTGGTACCAAAATCTGCCTTCCTCATTGATGAGACACTATCTCTAACACCTTAATTTTAAATGAGGAGAGGATCAATGGGACCTCTGGTTAAAATCCACAATAAGCTGTGTCTAATACAGAGTGCAACTTTTGTGGAGCATGGTAGGAAATAATCAACTCATGTTACTGCAACCAGAAAGCACTGAGAAAAAGCAGGAACTGGGGTAGAGACCAAAGTAACATTCTTAGTGTCATCTCCAAGGTTCAACATTTTCCAGCTAGACTCCACCTTTTAAGACAGCAAGTCAGCAACATCGCTTCTATGATTACATCATCTTCCAAAAGCTATCCCATTGAAAGCAAAAGTGCCTTTTGTTGAGATTTTTTATCTAAACCATGATACACTTTTTTTTTTTTACAAACATGTACACTTAATAATAAATAATCTTTATTTTATCATTGTCTATTATATTGATGCTTTCATCTTTTCAAGAAGAGCTTTTGTTTTCTCATTTATGTTCTTGCTTAAGGAATAGACTTTCTTGTTTTTTACATGTCTCATGTTTTGTAAGACTACTCTTGATAAAATATTACAGTGACTTCATGGAGTCCCTGAACTTGAACTCAATTCCAAGGACAGTTGGGTCTTTTTGTTCATTTAATTTTTTTAGAGAGTTGGCTGTGAAATCTTTCTCAGTGAAATCTGTCTTTAGGAGCAAGAAGAAGCTTATAATGTCTGTGCTCAGTGTATGTGGATTTGGATAAGCAGACACTCAAGCTAGGATGAGCATGGTTTAGCAAGCTTTTCCTTAGCTAACAATTTTCTTCATTGTTCTGTCAAAATCTAGATGATATATTGGCATCACAGTCAGGTGTTAACCTCCACTATTTGCCCACTGAATACAAAAGCAACATTTTTTTTTTTTTTTTGCCAATGCCTCAACCATAGTTATTCAGTTTTTTTTTTCTTTTTTAAAAATCTTTATTGGTACATTAAATGTACACATCATGATTACACTCCATAATGGGGATTTGTACCAGTATAAGACACATCTTAATTCTCATTTTTTCCCCTAGCCCTACCCACCCTACCACCCCCCCATATACATAAAATTTGTTTCCTTACTTTTTTGTTACAATCTCAACATTTTCCCCCTTCACCCTATTTTACATTGAGTATTTTCTATTTCACAATATATAACATACAATGCTAGGACTCATTTACATCTTAATTTTCTCATACCAGAGAAACGATGTGACATGTACCTATCCGTGCCCTATTTATTTCACTTATGAGGATATCCTCAAGGTATGTCCATTTAAGTAGAAATGATTCAAACTTATCATTTTTTATGGCAGAGTAATACTCCATTCACAGTTTTAATTAATTAACTTTAGAATCTTTGAGAGTGTCCGCCTTGAGTTTTCTCATGTATTAAGCCCATAAAAGCTCTTCTTGGGCCAGGGATTTAGCTCAGTGGTTCTGGCCTCTGTCTTACAAGTGCAGCGGCCTGGGTTTGATCCCCGGTAACCACATACAACAAAACTGGGCATGGAGACTCACGCGCACCAGCTATCAGTACCACATACCACAGGGTCTGGTGAGTCTCCATGCCCAGTTTTGTTGTATGTGGTTACATAAATGTTTAAAGATTTACCTTCTAAGTTGTACACTCCTTTTTCTTTCTTCCCACATATAATCTTTAAATTTTTAAATTCATCTTTAGGCTTGACTTTTTCAGAAATGAAACAGATCCTTAGATATAGCAATATATTTACAAGGGATAGTCTGGGCTATTGCTCTGAAGATGGTAATAGGAGCTGTAACCCACTTTTCTCAATGTAATGGTTTTCCTATGCATATGTTATTAAGTTAAGCTGCTACTCCTTCATCGTTTTGATTTGCTGAGTTATGACTGCTGGACTATAACCTATATGTGAGCCTATAACCTATATGTGAGCCTATATGTGAGCATATAAGAGCATATAAGACCCTATAAGAAAACCTCACATCTTTGATTTATGGGATAGAATTTCAGTTTTACTGGTGGATTTTAGGTGTGGAAGCAGCATCAAATATCTCATCTGATTTAATATGAGTTAGATCTTCTTAGTATGGAGCCTGAGAGGAATGAGATCTGAACTACTTAGATAACCTCTCCATTCTGGGGAGATGCCATAGCTTTACACTGAGACCTGTATAGAAAGTAGAACACCTTGTTTTGTCAGCGCCTATTCAGGAGTAGATGCTTGAGCTGGGGCAGAGTGACAAGTAGCAGGTCTTAGCATGTACTCACCAGAAAAAAAAAAAATTATTCTTCTTCCTAGGATTAGGTTTCTTAACCAAGTATTTTTTTTCCAATTTCTCTAAATTCTAAGGGCACAGAATTTAATTTTAAAACATATTTTTAATAATTATAGTTTTCTCTCTGAGAAAAGAATCTCAATACACAGACAATAAAAAATGTTCTGTGACATTCTAATAAACCTTATGAAGTTTTACCATTTCAAAACAAATATTTTGTCTCTAGCTCAAAAAAATCAGCATTTTGTTCCTTATTTATTTTTTATTTATTTATTTATTTTGAGACAAGATTTTGCTTTGCAGTTCAGGGTGGCCCTGAGCTCAGCCTCAAACTCACATCACAGCAATCCTCCTGCCTTTGCCTCCTTGGGGATCGAACCTAGGGCCTTTGCACTTGCAAGACAGGTGCTGCGAACCACTGAGATAAATCCCCGGCTCAGCATTTTCATATAGTTGAAACTCAGGTAACAGTCACATATATACAATGGAATATTTTTATCCCAATAGTCAGGTAAACCAACCTCGATACAGATGCAGAAATAATACATTCCAGGAATTTTAATACACACAACAGACAGTAGAGTATAAGAAATTTTTAGCAGGGTTTCAGGTGTTTAAGCAGATATTAAAAATTGATATTAGTGCATCTCATTATAGTCTTGCCTCATAGTCAATGCCATGACTTCCTACCCAAACCTAACCAAAGAGCTTCAACAAATGAACTTCAAGTAACCTTCACACTTCTTACCATGTTATAAAAAGAGCTGGCAAAGAGGTTCTATCCCTATGCTCGCGGAAATAGTATTGCACATGTCAGAATATTTAATTTTAATTATTTCTCTTTGTTGTTTATTGTCTTTTTAAGACAAGGTCTCATCATATAAATAAGACAGGCCCTTAAACTGACCATATAGTCCAGCAGGCCTCATATTTAGGGCAATTCTCCTGCCTCAGCTTCCTAAATGTGAGTATAGCAATTTTAGTCATGCAACTCCATGCCTAGCATATTTCTCCCTTTCTCTTTCTCTCTCTGTCTCTTCTAACAGATAATTCTGTATTCCTTCTAAATGAAGATGGAAGGAAAGAGTAGATGGAAGAAAGACTAGGATATTCTCAATACTGAGTAACAAAATATATAGGCAATTTAAATATTTGTTACCGCTTTGCTCTAAAAAAAATGCCAGGAAGCCCTACAAAATACATTAGAGCTATATTTTTCATAAACTTTAATATAATCATAAACATTCTTTAGTGCTTATTCAAAATTGTATTATTTTTATTCCTTATTAACTTGAAATAATATTTTAGAATTTTATCTATATTATTGAGTCAATACATATATTTACGAATTATATTTTCTTCAACTTTATACATTTTATGCCAAATAGGTTGGAAATGTTAAGACATACTTGAGAAAACATTCTGATATCAATAAAGGGTTATTGTAATTTGACAGTTGATTTTCATATAAATTAATGGTATGTAATAGCATATAAACAATTTTACAGTCAAGGTAGATATTTATATTAAAACTACTAATTGTACTACTTCTTGATTTATGATTGATTATGTACTATTTCCTTAATGATGTATAATTAATATCTAAATAATCAATAAAATAGCTTTAAAATATATTAATTTAATTGCATAACACTTGTTAACTGAAGAATATTAATTTCTATACATATTAAAATGGGTATTCAATGCTTTTATTTCAGTAATAAAAGATCTACCTGGATAATTACCTTAACGATTGTTCATTTAAATGCAAATAAACTTTATTGTGATAAAGACCATTTGACAATTAAATACTACTTTCTGTCAAGACCTTTATTTTGACATAATTCATTCCCTATGGGTGAGAATGATTATGTGACTCCATTTGCTTGAATTAATAGCAAACATTTCAAAGTCATTTATTTTTTTATCTAATATGCTACCCCATTTATCTTAAATCTAAAAAATACTGAGTTTCTATTTTTATTCATGGAACTGAATTTCCCAGCCAGTACTTAGAAACAGTCCAATGGACTAATTTATTTAGTTGAAAATCATTTTTATCCTCTCCTCTAGACTTGAAAGCTCTCTCAGTGCCTCATATGTCACAGTTAGAATCCCCGTGCTGCCTCTCACAGTGTCTGAGGTCGGAGTGGGGAGTGGCTCACAGCACCCACTCTCCAGCCTCCCCTGTCAGCTCTGTGGGTCCCTCCTCAAATGCTCATCCCGCTCTGCTTCTTCTTGCCTCGCTCTGCTGAAGGACACAGTTATTAAAGCTGGTTTCTAGTTTCTATCCTAAGACTCTATCACTGCTCAAGAACCCACATACTGATTTTTATGGTGATGCCTTGTAAGAAGTGTCACTGCAAGTGAGAAAGGTGCTTTTACACTGTGCATGCTACCTGTCTTCTCATACACAAACAAAAGCTATGTGCAGCCTGAATACTTATTATACTTTAGGACTTCCTATATATTTTAATGCAATACATAATACAGCATTTTAAAAAATGTTATGATCTGTTTTCACTAGGATCAGAATGACATTCTTTTAAATTAAACTTTATTGCGTAGAAGTTTCTCTTATTTTATCTTTATGATTTAAAATTATTAGAAGAATTTACCTTACTTCATTAGGTATACTATGATATGTGCCTATACATATGTATCCTTGAGTTGAGAGATCCACAGTAATATAAAGAATCTGAAACCATTGCCTTAGCATATAATTATTTATTTTTATGCACCTGGAGGTAAAGAAAAGAAATAAAGGTCAACAAACTAAATTACATATTGATCGCAAAACAAAGTGGATCTTTTTTTATTATAATAAGTTTATACCTTCTGGGTTTTCGTACATTGGAAAATAATTTTTAAAACAAGAGATCTAAATGGAATTTAATTATGAGTGTGTTTCTCTATGTTAAAGATAAAAATGCTTAGTACGATTGTAATTTACATAGTATGTTGATTTTTTTTTATTATACTTTACTTATACTGAGTCTCAAGACTTATCATCAAGTCTCATCTTCCAATGGATCTCAAGATTGGGTGCAGGGATGTAGCTCAGTGATACTGCACCTGCCTGGCAAGTGTAAAGTCCTGAGTTTGATTCCTGGTACTGCAAAATAAATAAATACATAGATAAAAATGATGTAATATAAAAATTATTTTAAGGCTATAACTTCAGGCATCATTTCTATAGTGGACCTCAAGATTGGCCATTGACAACTTCCTTTGGTTGTTAATCTTTTGGCTTTGCCTGTGTATCCTGTCACCTGTCAACTATTTCCAACTTTTATGTCCAAATCGCCATTCTGGAATCAGTTCCATTGATAAGAGCCTGATAAACCCCCAAATTTTGAATAATATAGCAATGATGTGAGTGTGTTTGTATTTATTTATTTTTTTTTCAATTTTTTTTTAGGTTTTTTTGAGACAGGGTCTCACTTTGTGGTTCAGGCTGGCCCTGAGCTCAGCCTCCAACTCAAATCACAGCAATCCTCCTGCCTCTGCCTCCCGAGTGCTGGGATTACAGGCGTGAGCCACCACGCCCGGCACTGTGGTGTGTGGTACTGGTTGCTGCTGGGCGTGAGTCTCCACGCCCAGTATGGTATGTGGTAATCGGGGATCGAACCCGGGTCCTGGCGCTTGTAAGACAGGCGCCGGAACCACTGAGCTAACTCCCCAGCCCCTGTATTTATTTATAGACCAATGATTCTGTGTGACCTCTGGTAGTGGCACTATGAAATTATTTTAGTTAAATATTTACTTTTATTTCATATTTATTTCTTAGGCACATGCATCTCATTATATTCTAGAAAATGTCACATCACAGTGAAGTCATTTTAGACAAAATATTTATTGTTACGTGAATCCATTTGTCAGTTCCTGGGTGGTCAGTTTTTGACAAGACTGATTTTTGAGGAGGTAGAGAAGAGAGGAAAGCATTTTATGGAAAGGACTTAAGGTGTGCTATGTATGTATGTATGTATGTATGTATATTCCACATAAGGAACTTAAGTATTATGTACTGTAAACATGTACATAAAAAGGAAGTGGAGCAAAAGATGGGTGAAGGAGGTAGCAAGGGAAGTGAAAAAGGCTTATGTGCTCACTTGTGAGGAATATAATAATTACATAATATACACATACACTAATTTTAAGAAATCTAAACAAATGAAATGGTGAAATCCATCACTGACCTACCACCGGTAGGAGTTTTAAGGGTGTTATTAAAGCTCTGGAATGGATAGTTAAGGGAAATACCAGAGAGAAATTTTGAATTGATCAGATTTGTGTAAATTTTGTCTTTTTCAGATGAATCTAAAAGAAGAGTTTACAGTTACTGTTTGAATAGAAGAGCTTATTGTTGTTGTACAACATCTGCTTATGGCAGTTTATGGTTTTTTGTTAATGCTACAGCTTCACACAATTCTTAGCAAGTAAATATTGAACTCTTCTACTCCATGGTCAAGGCAGAATCAGAGGCAATTCACTCAGGCAACTGACTTGTCTGTTTCTTGTCTTTTTCCATGACTCTATTAACTGTCATGCCTTGATTTTTAAGCAAATCTGGAAAGCACAAAATGGATGTTTCATGGTTTGTCTTGAAATAGTAGTTAGTTATTTTTGGTGATAAAAATGAAATTTGTATAGTTTATTTCTATCTATATAAAATGTTAATTTTATTTTAAAAAGGAAAGCATATGGGATGAGTTTCACTTGCTTATAGAATAAACATGAATTGTATATCATACAATAATCAGTTTGCTGCATTACAGGAACTCATGACACAAAACAGCTTCTGGGAAATGTATGGTGTGGTCCTCATAGACTAGAGGTTGAGTAGCAGAAGCAAATATAAAATTCACAAGACAGTGAGGTAAGCAACTTGAGAAAAATGCATGAGCTTCTGTTTTCACTGGGCATGGGTCTTGTCTTGTCTTCCTAAAAATTGGAAGAATAGTAGAACAGTAGTATTTGTGATTTTTTTATAATTTATAATCATAAATAGCTTTGAAATTATTTAGGCCATGTAGAATTTTTTTTAACTCTGTACACAATTCTTATACTTCAATTATACACTAGCTAAGCTTAGTTCTTTTTGGTGTTCATGGTAATATGAATCCTATGTATCATGCATGGATACCCTCTATTTCCTCCATCTGAATCTATTACTATTTATAAGCTCTATTGTTTCTGCTTTTTAAGTGGGCAAGATTCTTTCTGCATGTTGACCAATATTCTTGGTCTGCCTATTGGATTATATAAAATGATAATGTCATATAACTAACAGGATAATATTCAGGAAGAAATGAATTTAAAACTTTTATAATCTTAGAAAGAGAGAGAGAGAGAGAGAGGGAGAGAAAGGGACAGAGAGAGGGAGAATCCCACATAAGATTTACCTTAGTTTAATTGGAAAAATACATTATTCTCATTCATATTTTAGGGCAGAATTCAGCATAAGACCTGCTTAATAGGATTTGGACACAGAGTTATAGTATCTCATATACAAGGAGTATTAAATGGTATTGGTTAATATCACTGTTAATTTGTATACATACAAATTGTATTTTCTTTCATTTTTATTCTGTATCTTATTCAAAGAATTATTTTGTCTAAAACCAGTGTATGCTAATTTTTAAATGCTATTTCTCTTTGATATATTTTATCTTAAAATATAATTATAATGTTATAATTATGTTACTTACTCTACATTATTTAGCTTAATGCATTTCTCAGCTTTTTTCCTAGAAAAACATTTCTATAACCAAATCAATACAAACCTATTTTAAAATATGTATGCACAGCTCAAAGCAAAGACACATATTCACATCTCAACTCCCAAGTAGTGTATCACAACTATCTACTTCATAAAATTCGCTAGAATTATAAAAACAAATGGAAAACCGTGGAAAATAAAATAAAAATACAAAGTCATAGATATATAATTATATTTCTTTAAAAAGTAGCAATTTATATCAAGAAAAATTTAACATAAAGAATCTATTTAGCAGTTTTGAGTAATGACCAGTTTCACTACAATAGTTTTTCCTACTGGGGAACAAGGAATGTCTTTCCATTTTCTGACAATGTCTTCATCACTTTTTTCAGAATGCTGTAGTTTTCAAAGTAGAGGTCTTTTATTTCCTTCATTAGATGGATTCCTAGGTATTTTATTTTTTGGATGCTATGGTGAAAAGAATTGCTTTCCTGGTTTCTTTCTCAATGAGTCTGTTCTTTGTACAGAAGGAGGCTTTTGATTTTTGAGTGCTGATCTTGTATTCAACTATATTGAATCTGGAAATTAAGTCTAGCACTCTTTTGGCAGAGTGTTTGATGTCTCCTGTTTAGAGTATCATGTCATCTGCAAATAATGTGAGGTTAACTTTTCATTTTCCTATCTTAATACTTTTTATTTCTCTCTCTTGTATAATTGCTATGGCTAGTGTCTCCAAAACCATATTGAACAGGAATCTTATGTGAGATTCTCTCTCTCTCTCTCTCTCTCTTTCTCTCTCATTATAACAGTTTTAAATTCATTTCTTCCTGAATATTATCCTGTTAGTTATATGACATTATCATTCTATACAATCCAATAGGCAGATCAAGAATATTGGTCAACATGCATAGTGATGTCCTTGTCTTTTTCCTGATTTTAGTGTGAAATATTTAAGTTTTTGACTGTTTAGTATGATGTTGGCTATTGGTTTGTCATAGATGGCCATTATCTGGTTAGATAGAGACTATCTATTACATTTTTTTTTTATGATGAAGGGGTGTTGATTTTGCCGAATGAGTTTTTCTTCATCTATTAAGATGATCACGTGAATTTGTTTTGACTCTATTAAAATAGTGTATTACATTTATTACCTTATATATATTGAACCATCACTGCATCCTGGGATATATCTAACTTAGTCCAAGTGCATAATCTTTTTGATGATCCTTTGTATTCCACTTCCTAGTATCTTATTAAGGAATTTTGCATTTATATTCATTTGAGATTGATCCAGAGTTCTTTTTGGGGGGTTAGGGTTGGGTTTTTATCTGATTTTGGAATCAAAATAATGCTTACTACCAATGATGAATTTGGGAGTATTGCTTCCTTTTTAATCTCATTTTTGAGTTTGAAGAGTGGAGTCAGCTTTTCCCTAAACTTCTTATAGAATTCAAGAACGAAACTACCAGAGCCAGGACTTTTATTTGTCAGTAAGTTTTGAGGTGCATTAAAATCAGTGAAATCCCAACTGAAATCCCAACAGTATATTTCATAAGACTAGAAAAAAATAATCCAAAAACTCTTTTGGAAGCAGAAGAAACCTAGAATAACAAAAGGAATTCTTGGCAATAAAGACATGGAAAGTGGTACTACAATTCCCAACCTGGAAGTATACTACAAAACCACTGTGATTAAAAACAAACAAACAAAAAAGCCCTATGATATTGGCAAAGAAATCAACCCAAGGAATATATTAAAAGATGCAGAAATAACTCCAGACATATTATGGCATCTCATCTCTGACAAAGGAGCCAAACACAGTGGAGGAAAGACAGCCTCTTTAACAAATGGTTTGGAAAAAACTGGTTTCATCCTGCCAAAGATTACAACTAATACTTCATTTTACACAATCCACTAAACTGAAATAAAAATCTAAATACTAAAACAAAAACACTAACCCTGCTGGAAGACAGAATAGGTAGAACTCTTAGAGACACTTGCAGAGGGAAAGACTTTATGACTAAAGCTCAGTAGCATAGGGACTAACACAAAGAATCAACAACTGAGATCTCTTCTTGTTAAAAAGCTTCTGCACCGCAAAGCAATAGACAATGCACAATACAGTATGACATTTTACCAGATGTTCTTCAGACAAATGATTACTACCTGGAGTATACACAGAGATTTAAAAAATCAGACTCCCCAAATTTAAAGACCCAGTTCAAAGCTAAGCATCTGCAATGAACAGACATTTTTCTGATGAAAAGTAAAAGCATCATATAAACATATGAAGAAATGTTCAGCATCACACCATTGAAGAGATGCAAATGAAAATACTTCTGAGATTCTATCTGACTCCAGACAGAATGGCTTCTACTAAGAAATGAACAAATAGCAAGAAACAACAAATGCTGGAAAGGTTATGGGGAGAGAGGAATCCTTCATGACTGTTGGTGTCAGTGTATTCCGGTGCAACCACTGTGGAAATCAGCGTGGAGATGTCTTAAAAAAAAAAAAAAAAAGGCCGGGGAGTTAGCTCAGTGGTTCCGGTGCCTGTTTTGCAAGCGCAAGGGCCCGGGGTTCGATTCCCCGGTGACCACATAACAATACTGGGTGTGGAGACCCACCCCAGCAGCAACCAGTACCACATAACACAGTGCTGGGCGTGGTGGCTCACACCTGTAATCCCAGCACTCGGGAGGCAGAGGCAGGAGGATTGCTGTGATGTGAGTTGGAGGCTGAGCTCAGTGCCAGCCTGAACCACAAAGCGAGACCCTGTCTCAAAAAACCTAAAAAAAAAACTAGGACTAGAGCTTTCATTTGACCCTACTATTCCCCTTCTGGATATTTCCAAAGAACTAAAAAACCTCATACCACAGTAGTATATGCACACTCATGTTTATATAGCAGCACAGTTCGTGGTTGCTAAGTCTTGAAAATAGTCCCAAAATTCATCGATTGGATTAAAAAGATGTGATTTTTTTTTTATGTAACGCAGTACTACTCAATCATAAAGAATGATAAGTTCAAGCCATTCATGACGAAATAGATACATTTCGAACCATATTCACAAGTGAAATAAATAGGAAATATGCAAATACTGTGTCATTTCTCTAATGTGAGAAACTCAAAGTGTAAATGAGGTCTGCAAGGTATAATAGGTATTGTGAAATAGGAAGAAAATTTTGAGTGAGGAAAGGGAACTGGGGGTGGAGCAGGGGAAAGCAAAGAAAGCAAAAAAAATTGAAAAATGAAAACAAAGCTTACTTACATGGGGTCGTGGAGAGGCTTAAGGGGGTGCAGGGAAATAAGAAAAATTAAGAATCAAGACATACTGTGTAGATGTACAAATTCCTGATGATGAATATGACCATAATGTGTACTTCAAATGTACCAATAAGTCCACTACAGCCAGGCCCTTCGTGCACTCAGGTGGTGCGGCAACACGCGGGTGCTGCCTGGCCCCAGTCGACCGTCATTTGCAAAGCAGAATCGCTGGTGAGCATGGAGCATGCGTGATGCCGAGACCTTCCTCTGAACTCTCCTGACTAAACTGACCAGATCAAAGGTTATGGAGAAAGCCGAATCCCCTGCCTGTCGCGTGAGTTTGTGAGGCTGCTGAACAGGCCCAGAGACGTGCCGGACAGACGTTTTGGAAGGAATTCTTCATTTGGCCATGGGGGATGGGATTCAAATGGAAAACTTGCATATGCAGTCTACGGACAGAGAGAAATTCATAGGAGAGTGATATCACAAAACTTCATTGACTGACATGCCCTGTCCACCGCGTCGCTATGCACGCTACCCTGAATGACAGTGTGGTGGTCCAGGTCATGAGGCTGCTCGCTGTTTTTATCTTTAAATGGTCATAAAAGAATCTCTGAAAAATATAATTCCCCAAAATTACTATGAAGTGTTCGCATTATATCATAACATTGTATTTTTTTTTTCCAAAATTTTCAGTAAGCAATGTATTTTTTGCTTCCTTAGAAGAAAGCAACTCCCCACTGGCATTTGACATTTAGAGGATCAGTTTCTATGTTTTTCCTTCTTACAACAATCACAATACAAAGATGTCAATGTTCTATTGCTTCTGCAAGTTTTCACTTCTATAGGAAAGTGTGTGTGTGTGTGTGTGTGTGTGTGTGTGTGTGTGTGTGTGCACATGTAGGTGGGAAAACAGTACATATATGACCTCCTTTTCATTGTACAATCTGTTACAAGGGAAATCAGTGCTCTCCTATGTATGTAATTGATGAATACACAGTCTCTTGTGCATTTTAAATGTTCTTTTTCTGAAACAAATTGGCTAATACAGTTAAAAATATCCACAAGACATTTTTATGGACACTAATTTGAATAATAATAAAAACAATAGATTCCCATGGAAAAACTATGTAACATAATATAGAAATCATTCAAGCATCTTTAAAGTCTAGGCAAGAGCCTCAATGATAAAGAAGATTTCTTTCTTAGTGTCCTTTTTCATTAAATAATTAGATCTCTAAGTCAAACCATTTAAGCTTTTGCAGTAGTTATCATGAGCCCTGTGATTTATGTTCATTATCTCATTTTCTATTCACTTCTTAATCAGGTTAAAAACTAAAACTGTTCCAAGAGGGACTATAACATGTTCAAGGTCATGTATCTGTTACGGAATAATGCCAAAATTGAAACATAGTTCTACCAGATTACAATCTTTTCTCTTCCCATAATGAGAGGCTGTTTCCATTGAGAGAATATTGTCTCATGGCCAGACTGGCAAAATTAGTATTCAATTTAATTATGAAAAAAGTAACCAGAAATTTACAACTATTTTTTTTAAAGCAGAAAATAATTAAATTGAGAATTCTATGGCTGATAATATTAGCTATACCTAATTTTTGTCATAATATTCATAATGCAAAGCTTAGGGACTAATTGTGTTCTTAAAACACACTATCACTTAAATAGTCATCAAAATTTATGTCAGTTTACCCTCTATAATTACAAGTTTCAAAATATTATTCAGGGTTTAGAAAACAGAATGAACATTTGTAAAAACAGTTTTTGTCTTATGTCCCAATTCATTTGAAAAGTAACTTTAATATAATTGTGTCATTAAATCACAAAATGGAAATTACATTAACAGCAGGATGCTATATTTTACTGAGGGCAAACAGCAGGCATGCTGCTAATGAGAACATTATCCACTTAGCAACCAAAGGTCAACCTGAAGAGCTCTTCACCAACACCTCCCTAAGTAGATTTTGCCCCCGTAATATAATAGACCACTGACGATCTTGACTCATTCATCGCTATAGTAATGTGAATCTCTGTAATGGCAACAATAAATAACTACAAGATACATACTAAGGCTTGTATATGTTATTCAGACTATTCACAATTAGGGATGTTAATATAATTTCTGATATACTTCCGGGATGAATTTGGCTGTTTAAAATTTTGAAATTATACTTTAGTGTTTTCTTTGTTCAATATTTAGAAGGTGTCATTATTTTAAACAGTGCGCAATGATCTGTTTTGACATAAAGATAGGCCTTAGACCAGAATGATCTATTTCTGATTTCTATTCTATTTTATTGTTGATCTACTGACAAAAAGATTATACATTCATCAAAACAGTAGCGCCATTTCTGTGACTTTATTTTCAGACTTTCATTTTATTCACTTGTCTTTTCTATATCCACACTTTTCATCTGAAATGAGCAAGCTTGTAAAAATTAAAATAATTAATTTGTATTTGTTTTTCTGTACATATTTAAAAGCTACCTCAGAGCTCATAAGAATTTATCAAATATTTGATTAAAATTTCTTTACTAATGATATTCAATGATTATTTTCAATCATTTGGGACATAAAGCCATAAAGCCTTTAAGTCATTACATCCCTGAAATTATGCTGAGCATAGAAAAGGTAGAAAGAATTATTGAATTTAATAATAGTCATAATAACAATACAAAATAACCAAAGATATTTCCAATTGTAAATCTTGCATTAGGACTCAATCTAGATATCTTATTTTTACAAAGCTAATCTCATATCTCATTTGTGTTTTGAAATGAACGATCCTAATGTACTAGCCAAGTGACTAAGAGAAAAAAAATCATTTTTCTCTCATTCTAATAATCTTATGTGTCAACTTGGTGAGATTATGGTGTTGGAAAAGTCTGAATGTTGCTTTAAAGAAGATTTATATGATTCTTTATGATTCTAAACATCAAAATTTAGTAAATTTGAATAAAACACATTACTCTCAATAATGTGAAAATAGTACATAAAAATCAGTTGAAGAGCTTAAAGAAGAAAGACATGTCTATTGAGTAACAGAAAATTATGCCAGTAAACTGCTATTTGATCTGAAATGTCAATTCTTCCTGGGTCCTCAGCTTCCTGGGATACCCTGCATATTTTTACTTTCCTGCATACACAATTATAGAAGTCAATTTCTTTCAATGTCAGTCTCTCTCTCTATCTTTGTCTTTCTTTTTCTAAACACACATAGCTATATACGTACACAGAAATATCTTATTAGTGATGAAAAACTCTGCAAAAATGGAAGTGAGATATGTTTATGAATTTAAGTGTGAATTTTTAAAAAAGTATATATATATATATATATATATATATATATATATATATGGACCAATCACAATATTTTCTCTATTTAGATCTTTTGATAATTTACATGGATCACTATCCTAAATGTGAATTTTTAGTCAATTACATTTAATATTAGCTGCTTAATCAATATTTTTACTATTCTACATTATCATTCAGAGGTCAAGTAAGTAGACATTAAGAATAATTTAAATAATAAGTGATGTAACAATTTTAGATATTTTCTCAGGAAGTTTCACTTATATTTCTTAAAGAAAAGTTGTGAGTAAATATAAACACAAATTATATTGGCACAACTGCAAGATAATATAGTCTGAACATATGATGTTAATTTTGATGTATTTGTTCCAGTGTTACAAACATAGAAATATAAACTTGTACTTGTAATTGAGAAAGAATCAAAATGCTTAGGAAATCTAATGAATTAATTTAAATATTAGGTGATCAAAGCTTAGATAAACCCATTTTGCAGTTATTGAGAAAGAAGCCTCCTTTGTTCAAGAGTGAATTTTAATATGCCAGTTCTGTTTCTTAATCTTAGGAGCATTAAAGATATAGATAATTTTTAAGAAAATTGTATGCCAATCTTACAAACAAAAGTAGTCAAATATGAATATTTCTGAAATGGTAGCTACTAGCTCTGACTTCTTTTGATTGGCATGCTCCTGAGTTACTGTGCTCCAAGAGCAATCACAGCCCATTTCTAAAACCTGTAGCCCCCTCCCTGAGCCCAAGAATGACACATAGGACATGACATACCTGCTTTACCCACTAGGTAACAAAGCCAATTTTTATAGCCACATAACCAGCCATTCTTGTTCTCCAGTCGCAGATGTACACTCTCTCATGTCACCTCACCCATGCCATCTCAGTGTCTCCCTACATTATACATAAAAGACTCAGATCCATAGGCTGGACATAGAATTTCCTTTGAAATTACTCCAGGAGGTTCTGAGAAGAACCCACCAATTCAGGCTGGTTGTTCTCATTAGTGGATTGTCATCATTTACCTAACAGTACCTATGGTCAGCATTAAAGTAATGTTAAATTTCCTCTCTATGTAAGGAATATGAAGCGAGATTGAAAGCCACCACTCTAAATGGAATGTCTGGCACCAGGAAAATTATGTATTTCACATAGTTTGAATCTGAGAGACACAATAGGTAAAAAATATCAATTTGATGATAAAATTTCCTAATGATTAGTAGCTGGAAAGTCAAGAACTTCTGGAAATAATTTGTGCCAAATATTTCTGCTTTTTTTCTCTGTTTACTATACAATTGGATCTGCTTCTTTCTGTGTTAATAATACCTTATGATAAGTTGACTATGCAGCTCAAAACTATCATGGTAACTTCTATGTTTTTTTTCTATGTTAGAAAGATAGAAATTGGTCTGTGAATGGTACTTGAGATCCATTTTATTATAAGATGAAAACATAATATGCACAAATTGTGGTACAAATAATAAAGGTATATAAAGTAATGTTGTTATATGGATTATAATAAAATTTGATTGGTTATAGTTAATTCATTTCAACTTGACTGTGCCACAAAATATTCAGATATTTGGTCTAACATTATTCTGAACATTTATGTGATAGAGTTTCTGACTGAGTTTAAGCCTGAGTTGATACAGTGAATAAAATGGGATATCATTGTCGACATACTGGGCTTTCATCCTTCAGTTAAAGTACTGCATAGAACACAAGACTGAGAAGAAGTAATACCTTCACCTAAAGATGTAGGCTGGGACCTTCCTTCTTTTTTACCTTCAGATTCAAATGGAAATATTGGCTTTTGCCTCTGTAGTGAACTAGCCTAAGTCTAGAATGGAAAAGCAGAGGTCCTGAGCCTACAATTTTCTGATTAAAGATCTGGGAGATTATCATTTTGTGTAAATGTTGAAGACATTTTCTTTCAATATGTAAATATATATGTATACATGTAGATCACAAATTTGTGCATGTATTTCTGTATACTATTCTGTTGGCTGTGGTTCTGTGTAGAATTTCAATGTATACTGTTGACAAGTACACATTTGTAACTGAAAAGATTTTTTTTTTTTTTTTTGAGACAATGTCTCGCTTTTGTAGTTCAGGCTAGCCCTGAGCTCACTATGTAGCTCAGGCAAGCCTCAAATGCATAGCAATCCTCCTGCCTCTGCCTCCTGAGTGCTGGAATTACAGGGTGAGCCACCACCCGGGGCCTCAACATACACTAATTGATCATGTTATTCAATATACTTGAAAAATTCTATGTTCTAGTTTTAGATGTGGGAAAATGTAGACAAATTATTTTCCAGAATAAAATATGTATGACTTTTAGTCTTATTCTCAATGGAGTCATTATTCTCACCTCAAAGCTCATGAACTTGGCCTTTACTATGTACATTCTGATCTTCTAAACTCCATCTCTAAACACCCACTAAACTCTGCTTACATTATTCCAGGGCTCTGTAGTCTGCAATTACAAATCTTCCCTAAATCCTAGAACACACAGTTTCTCAAGTCTTCTCAACAACATGATCAAAAACTGTCACAGCAGTAGCCTAATTCACCTTATAAATTTTCTACGTTGGTCAGCTTTTCTGTTAGTGAGAAAAAATACCTGACCTAAACAATTTAACGGAGAAGAAGTTTATTTTGCCTCATGCTATCAGAGGTTTCAGTCTATGATTGAATGGGCCTGAAACAGAAGCATTATAATGGAAAGGAAATCTACCAGCTTGTGGCATTCAGGAAACAAAGAACAGGGGAAAAGATGAGAGAGAAGCAGGCCTGGAATCAAGCATAATTTTCCAGGTCACTCACACCTGTGACCTATAAAGACACATCCAGAAAGGTGATTTTTTAATATCATAACTATCTTTTAACTCAGTCACGGGGAAAATCCAGCCTATCCATTGCACATATCTTGCTTGCAGGATTGTTATAAGGACTGTATGCACCATTTTAGGGACATATAAACTCATCAATCAAGTTGTACATATTTTGTTAAAAACTTACTTTTTCCTACTCTCTATTTAGTATCTTCTATGTATTATCACAGGATAAGTACTTATAAACTTTGACTGAGTTCTTAATGTATTATTAAGATTGATCTATACATGAGGTGTATTTTATGCAAGCTGAAAGATAATCCATGCCATTGACAGTAAAAGACTTAAATTGAAGCTTTCTCTGAATTATGTTAATATTTCAAAATAACATAATTAGAAGTTCCTAAAATAAAAGGACTACTAAAAATCTTAATGAGTTTGTGTGTACACTTTTGGCCTACTATGTGGCAGTATCCTTTCATCATAAAAAAGTGAACATCCCACACCCCTTTTCATGCTCTTGGGCTGAGTGGAAGTAATAATATCATCTCTAAGGCTTATTGGTATTGGATTTCATTTTCAATTTTCTTTTCTGATCAACAAAATGCAGACTCGTTGGAAAGATTTGAGTTATCCCAGTTTCCCACACTGGGTCAGTTAAGTAGAAGAATCTTTGGTTTCATATGGAGTTTATTTTAAAATTAACAACAAAAATAATTCTTTCCAGGAATAGCGGGCTTATGTTAACTATAGCCAGGTATTTTTTCAAAAGTATACAACTGTAACACATATGGACCCAGCTAAACAAGATGCTGATATTTGTACATATAAGCCAATATAAACAGATACTGTTGAGCAATTTGATTTCTTGTGATTTGTCTACATAAAAAATATAGCCAGTCTTCTTTGTGCCATTAATTGTCAAATTTTCTTTTAAAGAGAAGACTGAGTAATATTTGGAAAAACTATGCAACCATCAGATTCTTGGTAGTACAACCTCGTCCATCTTCAGATCACACAGTGTTCAGATGTACTCTGTAGAACAGTGTTTTGATCTTTAGCCAGGATTCTAGGCAATTATTCAAAGAAATGAGACTCTCTGTAATCTTTGGGTAAACATAATCTTTTTTACTTAGGGAAGACCTTTTCCCCTTTATGAGGCATAAAAGGAAAGCAAATATTTAAATACCTTGCTTAAGGCAATAGTTGCTACCTGCAGTGCACCAAGGTCGTTGGTGAGCTGTTTTATGTGCTTGCCAACATTAAAAAAAAAAACAAAAAACACTTTGTCTTAATGCCTAGGAACCATCTACAGATGATGCTTCAAAGTCACATTCAATGTCTGCCAAAGTAGATTTAGAATATTACTATTAATTTTCACTTTTTATAATTTTTCCTGTTTAAATGAAAATTTTCATCATTTGTATTTGCCCTTAAAAATATGATGTTGATAGAAAATGAGCGTATGTGTGTTTATGTTTCAACAGACTTAGATTTCAAATGGGAATTATTAGTATGTCTCTATATTTTCTTAGAAATGCCAACCACGTATTATATGGGTCAGAAACAACTACTCCCACTAAACGATTCTTGGGCAACCAAAAGGTAATTCAATCCCACAAACAGATATTCAATTCCTCTTGTCTACTGCTCAGTGTTTCAGGCCAATAATTAATAGAACAAAGTCATTGCTATTTTGAGCATTGTATTTGGGTGAAAATGTTTTGCAATTGCTCAAATTATTTTATGATTATTTATTTAATAAGAATTTATTTATCAAAGAGTATGGGAGGGACAGCATAAAATAGTTTTAGCACATTTCCATACAGAAAATATTGATTTTTGTTTAGGAAACAAAATCTTTGGACAAATAAATATTTAAACAATATAGTAAGTGTTGTGGTTAATTCCATCAAGGATACTGAAGGGAGGTTAAAAAAGTCATTAGAAGTGGCATACAAGATAAACTATAATGGCTCTTTTAAAGTAATACTGTTTGTGTTAAGAACACATAGTTGAGAAAGAGTAAGACATTTTGAAGTTTACTAGCACAATTAGTAGAAACAGAATATAAAAATCCAAATGGACAGCAAATACATGAAATGATGTTCAAATACAATAATCAATGAAATTCAAGTAAAGTCAGACTTTTATGTGATTTTACATATAGCATTAGAAAGTATTAAAATTTCATAATAAATAGAAACAAGAAAAGGGTGTAACTACTCAGTGTTTGAGGAAGTTACAGTAAAATGAAGGTCACTAGAAAAATAATTTATTAAAGTTAAAGATGTCGTATTAAGTGATGCAACCAATTTCTCTTTTATATACAGCATAAATATTTAATGTGTGCCTTAACAGTGACAGATAAACAAGGCTCAATTATTAGATTCATGAAATAAAAAATGACAGAAGACTTAGAAACCAAAATAATTCATGTTAGTTAGAGGATATAATGCAGCAATATTATTAAGGTAACAATAGACATTACAATCACATTGAAAGACATGTAAGAACTAAACCAAAAACAGTGTAGAAAGATGGTGTGAAGTAAAATAATAAGACTCTACTGAGTCCCAAAAGATGAATTTTCATGTTTTTGAAAGTAGTGTTGGCCGGGGAGTTAGCTCAGTGGTTCCGGCGCTTGTCTCGCAGGCGCAAGGACCCGGGTTCGATTCCCCGGTAACTGCATAACAATACTGGGTGTGGAGACCCACGCCCAGCAGCAACCAGTACCAAATGCCACAGTGCCGGGTGTGGTGGCTCACGCCTGTAATCCCAGCACTCGGGAGGCAGAGGCAGGAGGATTGTGATGTGAGTTTGAGGCTGAGCTCAGGGCCAGCCTGAACCACAAAGCGAGACCCTATCTCCAAAAACCTAAAAAAAAAAAAAAAGAAGAGTGAAAGTAGTGTTGACAGATACATTTATTTGAATTTTGAAGACAAAGTAAAAATATTAACAATTTAACTGGAACACAAAAATAGACTTATTTATAAAATGACATAGAATGGCACACTTAAAAAAGAATTGGTAATAAAAGACTTCTAAACTTCCTATTTGGAATGTGCATGCCATTGTCATGTTGAGACAAGGAAAGAACCTTATTAATACTGACCACATTTCTAGAGATAAATATAATTTAAGAAAGATATTTTCCTATTAGTTAACTTCAGGTTCTTAAACAATTTTAGTTTTCTAAATCTCAATTTCTTAAGGGGTTTTATGTAAACTGCTTAAGAGAATGCTAATAATGTACCAAGAAGTTAGTCAATGTAAATTAAATTATTATGAATTGTTAATGGGGTAATCATACATATTATCTTATCACTGAAGCAGTGGTACTAAGATTTACATTTTGATGAGCATTTTAAGTTCATGTATACCCAAACTCAAATATACATATGAATGACCGAGTTAAAGTTATTATAAATTCAGATTTCAAGGATTTGTGATTAGAAAGTGCAGTTTAATGGAAGACTTGAGGCACAGTGAAAAATGGGAAATTATGTATGTGGTTGGTGGTGTGCCAGCAGACACTACTCGAGTATGTGCGTTTTGTAAGTAAAGTATTTCTTCTTATCCCTCAGCTTGCTGATCGGAAAAAAAAAAAAAATTATGAAAGCTCAGGTGTATTTTAAATAATTAACAATGGGATGCATTCAACCAGCTGATAACATTATCTTTTTAAGAATTGCGATAAGGCTCAGCGTAATAAAAGTGTGAGATGCAAACAAGAAATCATGACCACCCATTGTTTCATAGCTTTCCTTTGTAATAATTATGCAGTTATTGTATATCAGTTAAATGGAAATTTTCCTTTTTTTCTTTTTGCTTTTGAGATAATAATACAGAGACAACAACATATCATGTGAAGAAAAACATAAATTTTTCAAACATGAGTTTCTGAATGTTCTGTGTCTCTGGAGAATGAAAGATATTTTTGTAAATAGACTTCATCTTGAGTACTCTGCTGAATTTCATTAAAATTGATGGAATTCCATGGTACTTACTATGAAACACTTGATTTTCTCTTTCTTGGTAATTTCTTCCTCTTTAATACAGTATTTCCTCCTCTCTTCTTTGACATCAGAATCCCTGATTCTCAGACTTTGGAAAAATAATTCAGTCACACTATGAGCTATTCTGGTTTTTCAAGTTTCATTTAATATATCTTAGTTTCTTAGATTCCACAATTATAAATCATTATATTCATATATTTAAATGCAATTATCTGTCTATGATAATACATATATATGAGATAACTTATTAAAGAGGTATTACATATAAATGTATTGATGTACATATACAGAGAGAGAGAGACAGAGAGAGACAGCGACAGAGACAGAGACAGAGATAAGTTATATTGGTTTTCTGGTTTTGGAGAACTCTGACTAGGAGATTGGACACCAAGAACAGGGCGTTATACTCCGAGATACATCCAAAAATCTTTGGAATTGGATAATATTAGAAAAATAATAATTGTGATGTATGTGTTAGAAAAGTGCCCATGCCTATGAATAGGCAATAAATTTGCATATTAGATGAGAAACATAAAAAGGAGTGTAGCAAAAGCTTTAATGATCTTATGGAATAAACAAAGAATTCTGAAGAAGATGCTGGCAGAAATATTAGAAAACTATATGATCCAGGCCATTCTGCTGACCTCTCAAACATAAGTGAGATCCACATCACTGGACTGTTAAATAAATGTCATCTTTGTTAAAAAATGGCAAAAAATACTTGGATTAATTCTATATCCCAATATATTATGGAGGTTAAAATTATATGAGTGTTCTGTTTTAGAATAACAAAAATTATCAAAGGCTATACTTTCAGGGATCATTTCTATAGTTGGAATTACAAAAATAATCTACATTTATAGAGTTGTGCAACTCTATAATTGGGCTAAAATCTATTCATTCTGACATTTTAATTCATAAATTGTGTGAGGTCAAATTTTAGCTCAATAAATCTGTTATTTTAAAAAGCACATTCTATTTCAATGACAGCTTATTTTAAAAGATAAATTAGATAAAAGTTTCATGTTATTTAATATTATATAATTAAATAAAGCTAACTAAAATTATTTTGTACTAACATGGAAATAAAAAATATTTTACAGATAATAACAAAACCTAATGGTTTTAATGTAATAATGTCATCATGATTACCATGTTAAAATACTACATTGCCCTTGCTCTCAAATTTTCCTTGTGAATTTGACAATTCTTATCTGTTAACATGATACAATAATTCAACTCTGAGACAACCATGACTAAAAAACAAAACCAAAATATTTCTCTGTTCATACATTGTATTTCAAAGCACATGATGTCTAGATAAGATTATGACAGTCAAACATAGTCCTCTCACTTCAGTACTTGTATAAATGATCTTTGCAGTGTTGAAACTGAGGCTTGGAGATGAAAGCAAAAGTAACTAAAAATAACTGGTTTAAAAGGTCAGCCAATATATAGGCCATGGATTTCAAAGGTCAGCAAAGACCCATGTCATGAAGGCAACTCCACAAGATCTTACAATTGTGATATCCATCTAAACTCCTAGCAAGAAGCTTGTGTGGACCCTAGAGGAAAGGAATCAACCAATTTATAGTGTGCTTAAGTGCAATATCAGCAAAGACAAAAGTGTTTTCCATGTTTCTGGGGGAAACCGCATGGCCCAGCAAGACAGTGACTTACCCTGATTGATGACAATGACTGAGGAACTACAAGGTTCTGAATGTGGCTCCTAAAATAATTCCTGTGAAACCTTAATTTTTATTAACATAGGTCTCATTTTAACTTTGTCTTAAATAAATGAGAAAAATGTATAACAACAACAACAACAAAAAGTACTATAAACAATATGAAAATGACTCTAATTACTATAATATCTCATCCAGGAAATTTATCTATAAGGCTTATCACTATTTTTCAAACACCCTCTAACAGAACCCAGATCTAGAAACAAGGACAAAAGCTTTCTTAGGGTGCATTTCTGGTACATAAAATAAAATCATAACAGACAAAATGAAACAAAACCCCTCAAAAAACTAAAACAAAAGAGCATGCGTCCAAGTAATGAAAAGAAAAGAGAAAGTAGCATGAGAGTTAAAGTTAAGAGAATTTAGCAATAAAAGAGGTTTTCCCATCATGCTCTGTCCTGGTGAGTTAATGGAACAATTTTTCCAGGCGCTCTCAGTCTCAGCTGACTACAACTAACAAGAGGTACAATTGCTCCTCACCAGTAGAGGATCTTACTGTGAAGAAAACCAAGACAGAACAGGCCTAACTTTTCCTCCCATGTGCACAGGAGGAGAGTCAGGACCCACTGCTCCAATAAAAGCTATTTCCTGAGATTTATGTTCAGCATGAAGTGCTAACCATCTTTTAAGTAAGCAATGAGAAACTTTTTTTTTTTTTTTTTATGTAAGGCATATAGGTCTCCAAATCTACTCTACAACCAGGGAAGTGACAAAAGAGAAATGAGGTTATTAGGCTACTGAGTAAAAAGATAGCACAAATCTCTATTTCCTAAATGGACTTACAATTTGATGAAAACCTATAAAATGAAAAAAACAAAAATTTCCATTGTTGGTTTACATTATATTAATCTCCTATTATGTTGATGACTCCATTATATTGTAGGAACAATATCTACCAACCTAGTAGGGTGAAGATATACTGAGTTCATTAACTTACAATAGTGAGGAATGAAGTTGCAACCCAAAGGGAGGAGAATCTTGTTGGATATAGGAAGAATAGCTCCTAGATTTTCAGGAGAGGATCTAAGTGGATAGCCACTGAGGGTTTCCATCAGAGTAATTTATATACCAGAATCACAACATGGGACACCCTATAATTAACCTATGGAATTGTAAGCCATTTAGCTAATATTAACCCAAAAGGCAAGTGACTCAAATTGAAAGAGTTTATTGAAAAAACAAGTTCATTCTTGAAAAGGCCTGGGTACAGATACTTCCTTTATCCACCTTGGTATCTTATACCTCTTTAGGCCTGGGCAGCACTAATTACAGTATAATCTCAAACTGTTGTTTCTATCTAGGGAAACTTGCAGGCTTGACTATCCCACCTCCATCTCAAAGCCATAATATTTATATTTCATCTGCTCTGACTTTCTTGAGTGTCCAATCTCCTGGTTTTAGTCATCTTAAATGTAGACAGTGAACTAAGACTTTATGTAAAGAATGAAGTTGCTCTGGCAATATGCAATACAGCCTATTCCACCTAAAGCAAAGTATAGCCATTTCTTAGTAGGCTATTGAATTTAGAAGAACTTAAATTGCAACATAACCAGTTGTGTTTTCTCTACAATTCTGGTTTCCTTTAAAGCCTATGTGTTGAAAACTATATTAGAAGCCTGAGTTCCAAATGATTATAAGTACCTGTGATAGGTGGCTGCTAAACTACTTAGCAATTTCTGTGTTCCACTCAGGACTGAGAAGTCATGAATGTACCCACTCAGAAATACCCTTAGGAACCCAGCAGCTATTTTTCTTTCCTTTTCTTTTTTTTTTTTTTTTAAGGTTTTTTTGAGACAGGGTCTTGCTTTGTGGTTCAGGCTGGCCCTGAGATCAGCCTCAAACTCATATCACAGCAATGCTCCTGCCTTTGCCTCCCAAGTGCTGGGATTACATGCATCAGCCACCACACCGGAACTGTGGTATGTGGTACTGGTTGCTGCTGGGTGTGAGTCTCCATACCCAGTATTGTTATGTGGTTACGGGGATCGAACCCGGGTCCTTGCGCTTGCAAGACAGGAGCTGGAACCACTGAGCTATATCCCCGGCCCAGAAGCTATTTTTCTTATTATTTTTCAATAAATCTTTTCTGAGCTCCTTATTTGTTTTGTGATTTTATTCCTAGATGTCATCTGACCATGTTCTTGGCATTTCTGAATTTAACAGAGTAAGAGTTATTTTTCCAGTTACAATAAATAACAGACTAGATTCTACCATCTTTCAGTTTATAACAGTGAAGGATATGAGTATTAGTGGTAAGTAATGAAGGAGATTGTCAATATGATCATGTTGAGAAAGATAGATGTAGATGTTCAAGATCTATGTTTTTCAGGAAATGAAAGAACTTTGCGGTGTTATAGAAAAGAGATAGAAAAATTAAGGTTCAGATGTTTTCCTGCTGGCAGGTTTCTGAAATTGGCAAAGTAGATAACCCTAATCTAGTCATAGGCTGGGTAATTGTTATGTGGATGTGTAGTGGTCTGTGAATTCCTTTCAAGAAAATCCTTATGGATTGAGGTGAACACTATTCTTCCCGTGAGATGATTGTTCCTTCTCAGCCTATCAGCTTCACTCTTTGTCACCAGACCATTGCTCCAATTTAGGACACAAACCTTATCACAAGATTATCCTAGCTTTCCCTGTAATCCAAGGTTACCACAAGCGTGGGACAATGAATACTTCTAAGTGTTATTCCAGGGATATTGAACTATGTTGCTGTAAAAGCTAACATGTGAATATGCCAATCTTGAAAATGGCTTAGTTATTCTAATTTAGTGGCTTAATTCTTAAAAAAAAAAAAAAAAAAGATGAGATAAATTAGGTAAATTTAGTTAGGTAAATTTAAGGATAAAAAATTGTGTTTTGCCAGTTTTTATGCAAACATCCATTAAGTGTCTACATGTCTACACAAAACCAAGTCAGGATCTGACCCAAAGTTTTAAGGTAATACAGGAAACAGATAGATATAAAGTAAAACACAAATGCTGTTTTATCCCACTTTCTACTTTCCATTGTGTATCTAACAGGCTGAGCACTTAAGTCTCTTTCATATTATAAAATAAATAGTTTTGAGTACTATTCCATTAAAATATATATTTTTAAAAGATTAAATTGTCAGTGATGGGCCGGGGATATAGCTCAGTGGTTCCGGCGCCTGTCTTGCAAGCACAAGGACCCGGTTCGATCCCTGGTAGCCACATAACAATACTGGGTGTGGAGATTCACCCCAGCGGCAACCAATACCACATACCAGTGCCGGGCGTGGTGGCTCACGCCTGTAATCCCAGCACTCGGGAGGCAGAGGCAGGAGGATTGCTGTGATGTGAGTTGGAGGCTGAGCTCAGGGCCAGCCTGAACCACAAAGTGAGACCCTGTCTCAAAAAACCTTAAAAAAGAAAAAAAAAAATTGTCAGTGATGCTAGTAATTCACATATTCCATGATTTCAATTTGGCATTCTGAACATTGGAATGATCAGAAACATTTGAAAATGCAGAGGTCATGAACTTGAGCTTGAATAGTAAGGGAAACATTTTTTTTTTTCTTTCCTTTTTCATTCTTGAATCTTGTTTTCTTGCTGTTTTGTTCAAACATGGAGAACTTGAGGAGAAATTGAGCACAAATTTGATGAATTTCTACTTCAATAAGATTTTTTTTTATTACTTTAAGTATGTAAATTTTTCTAAAATTTAAATTAAACAAAGACAATCTTTTTTTTCAAAAAGTGTTCTTCGAGGGCATGTCAATGAAGAAAACAGAGCACTGGAATATTAGTGCCTCATCCACTGCTTTGTGCTTCTGGTACACAAGGAGATGTGCAGCCTTATGTTGCAGCCTTCTGTTCCTTGATGTAATTCATTGCTGCAGGCCCCAAAGCAACATATGTGAGTGACAATGAACTAAAGCCTCTCAACCTTGTAGAAGCAATAAGCATTTCCTGATGTTGTATTGATTATCTTAGATATATTTCACAGTGATAGAATGCTGATTAACACAGAAAATGGGTACCTAAACATGAGGTTTGAACTTGCTGTGACTATACCTGATGATACAGTTCTGAAGTATTTGGAGTTGGTTTGCAAGAGTGATTTAGAAATGCTTGGACAAAGAGACTACAAAACACCTAAAACACTCTAAGTGGAAGTTGGAGATTTTTCTTGGGGGAGGATTCAGAGGACAACAAAGCTGTTTGGAACATGGACATTAAAAACTGCTCATGAGAATTCTAATGGAAATAAATATTCTATTGAGAATGAGACAAAAGGCTACTCATAGTGCATCTGATAAAGAACCTGACTAAGTGATTTTAGTCCTAAGTCTTTTTAGGAGGTTTAGTTTCAAGGTGATAGAGTAATTAATCTGGCAGAGGACATGTTAAAGCACCAAAGCATCATTGCAGTAGAATAGGCATTAATGATTCCTTTTTATCAGATTGACACTGAGAATAAGAAACAAAGAGCAAATGGAAAGATTTAAAGCACTTGAAGTTCGGCCCAAAAGGAATGCATTTAAAACTGAGGCTAATACGGGCATGTACGCTAGTGACATCTAAATGATGCAACTTACTTTGCACCAGAGATGCCTTGAAAACATCCAGAAAGTAGCAAGGCTACATCCATCAAAAAGCCAAAGATATAAAAGTGTAAATTGTTTCAAGGATGTTCCTTTGAAAAGAGATACCCATGGCTGTCTGCTTTTACAGGGCTGCTGAATAAATTATTTCCAAAGGTTCAGATATAAAAGTGCTCAAAGAGAGCTGCAGCCATGATTCCAGTGTGATCCACTAAAACCTGTACTACTGGTAGACCTTGGTCTGGACCCCATCATGGTATTTCAGACATGCAGAGCACAAGCATTTAGGGATCGTGGAAGCTTCTATTGATAGTACAAAGAAAAGACAGGAAAAAAAAAAAAAAAACAGGTAATATGCGTAAGGGTCAGGGTCCCTTACAACAACTGAAGAGAGGGTGATGTACAGGGAAGCTGTGAAAGTGAAATCAAACATACAAAGAACAGCCCAGGAATACAGAGGTGCTTAGAGTATGGAATACCTACTGAGGGGAAGCTGCAGGCATGGGCCAACCCAGCCATAGAGAGTACCAACGGGGTTATTAGTTACATTCCTCTCATTGCTGAGGTGAAATAACTGATGCCCGAAGTTAAAGGGGAAACATTTAATTAGCTCACAAATGTAGAAGTTTCAATCTATGAACAGCTGGCTGTGACGCAAGGAGGCCTAGGGCAGTGTGGCAACAGTTTATCATGTATCAGCTTATCATGTATTACTACACATTATAATTATGTAACTTATTTTTTTTTAAATTTTAATAGGAGCTCACAGCTATATTTACCCTGAGACCCAGAGGAGTCTAGGGCTTAAACGTTTGGGCAGTGTTAAAACAGTTAGACTTGGAGGAGGTTTATAGGTTTACGCAGTTGTGTAAAGGACATGAATCTTTCGAGGGTAAGATGAGTAAGTTACAGTTTGTCTTTACTATCCCCCAAAACAAATGTGCTAAAATTTGGCTCCCTGTCTGTGTTGCTAATGGGAATTGTTATAAACTAAAATGTGAGATCAAATGTAAGAAAGTGTGTTGTCCTCGAGTTGATGTCGTGAGTAGACCCTTCTCTCTTTTTCTTCTCTTCCTTCCATCTTCTTTCAATTTGCTTCTTATCTGTTATTAGATGAGCAGCTTCCCTGGGACCAGCCATAGTAGTCTACCACCAGCAACGTGGCTGTGTGACCATGGACTGGAATCACTAGAACCACGAGCTAATTTAAACCTTTCCTTCCTCTAAATGTATTGTCTCCGATATTTTTTCATAGTTCCGAGAAGTTGAAAAAGAGACTACTCTACCAGTTTCATTAGCATGTCTATCTAGCCTGACAAATATCATCATTTTATCATATTTATTTTTACTATAATGATTTCATGCATGTATTTTATTCATTTTCCATTCCATTTATTTACTTTGACCCAAGTTTGCACAGTGCATTGTAGATTAGCTTGATAGTTACAGCATAGTCCAGCTCAATCTCAAACTCATGTTATTTTTGTCTTAGCTGCCATGGGGCTGAGATGAAAAATATGTGCCACATTTAGTTTGTTATTACTTTAATCTCCAAAATAACTTCCTGAAATGAACTTTTTTCTTTGTCATTCTTTTCTTTCCTCTCTCCTTATCTATATTCTTCTTGCGATTTGGCTTCATTCTTTTTATCAGGATGCAAAGAGGAAGACATGCTAAATTCTAGGCCTCCACAGTTCAATGCAACATAATAACTGATTTAGGGATAATCACAGCTCCATGAGGAAAGGCGTAATAATTCTGAATCTTAAACACAACAGAGTAGTCTAAGGATATGATTACAAATTTTACTGCTAAAAATTGAGAAAGAAGGAACAAATGTCAAGAATGATAACTTTAGAAAAATCTAGTCCCACCGTCCTCAAATATGGGTAACTCAAACTTTTTTGAAAATATTTTCCTCAATTGGTTTTTCTTTCTTCTTGATGTTCATCACAAGTAACTAAGGTTCCTCCAGTCCTCATCAGAAGAGTAGTGGGCAAAATGGTCACAATGCATTAAAAATCATTTAAATTCTTAAAATCTTTGATAAGAAATATTTTGAACAAACTAGAATTAGGATGCTCTTTTGTCATTCAGAATTTGTAGTGAGTTGAATTTCATTCCTTTGAAGCTATAACTTAGTTTGCCTTTCAAGAGTCAGCTTTCCTCACATCTTTTATTCAGTCTAACTGACGGTTAGAATAGAATGAACCAGATAATGAACTAGCTGTGAATGAGACTATTTGTTTTGAATAATAATAAAAACATATTGCTCCTTTAGTTTATGTTTTAACTGAAGCTATATATCTACATAGTCAAAAGAAGATGTAAGAGGTTACCAAACCCCAAAATTAAAAATACAGATTTATTACTGTCATGAGGTAAAGAAAATACCTGGTTAATCCAACTGTAAGTAATACTGTATTATACTACTAATGGAAAACCTGGTTATCATAGTAGTAGTGATGAATGCAGATTTTATAGCAAAAAGGTACCAATGAATTGATAATATATCTGATAATTTTAAGAATAAATCCTACTATCTAATTATCAAATAGAGATTGATGAAATCAATAAGATAAAAAAGAACACTAAATGAACATGCCACAGATAAAATATATGAGTTTCTTATATGACCACACCCCAAAAATGGATTCACTTAATTTCAACTAAATATATGTTTTCTTCATGTTACAGAATGTCATAAAATGTGTAAGGAAAAAAGCTAAACTTATATGTGTAAGAATTATTTAACTAGAAAGTAAGAAATATTAAAAGAGTGATATTTCATTTCTCCAGAACTGTCAAATATCTACGTTTCAGGATGTAGGTCATTAGGAAGAATTTCATTTCCCTCATGAAATTCATAACTATTTCAGAAAACACACCCCAAAATTTTCATATCTCTTATAAATACTATTAGTGTTTGTTGGTATTAGTTGGGGTCGCAGAAAGAAGAGAGGCACTCAGGGATGAGTTTCAAGACAAAAGGCAGGAAAACAGCCTTGGGGGACTGAACCCTGAACGAGCTTCCGGACTCTTTTATTATGTAGTGGATACAGAAGTAGCAACCCAAAGAAGGTGAAGGACAGCAAATATTATCTGTAACCTTGAGCAATTCCTGGAATAATTTATGCAGTACCTCCCAATAACTCATAGTAGCCCTTACACCACAGCCTGTTTACTGAACCTCATTTGCAAGACTCAGTAATGCCTTTGTGACTGTGATAAGGACACTAGGTTTACACGGGGATCTGCACAACCATTTCTGGAGTTCTGCCCAAGTAAAATGCTAAAAGTTGCATATTTTCCTACAACTCTTAATGTTTTAAAGTGCTAACACAATGAATAAGCAATGTTTTATTATGTTTGAAGACATTGAATGAAAATGATGTCTTAAAAATGTTCTCTTCTAAGTATTCACAGTTTAATAATTATGAATTTTTATAGAATGGCTTTATGGAAAAGAAACTTTCTACATTAAAGGTCAAATGATCACAAGCAATATCAAAGGAAAGGCCAGGCCTTTCAGTTGTCACTTTTATGTTTCTTGATAATACCTTTTTTCTGTTCATTTTTATTTATAGTAATATGAATGTGAAGAATTTATAAATATATAACCAGGAAAAATATGCATAAAGAACAATAGTGTCTCCTGAACTTAAATGAGAAAGTAGCTGAGTTGATTGTGTTAGTCTCTTGGAACAATTAACAGCATTCTATAAAACTGCTTTTCATTTGAAAATGTCTAGAGTGGAAGGAATATTGAAACAGATATGAAATCTTAAGTAATTCAATTTTATGTAAATTTATGTATGAAACAAAAAGCAACATGGCAATGAAATCTTCTGGGCTTTAATTTGATTTGAGGTCTGATACATATTTTGACCATCCTTCCCTCATGCAAAAAGGAAAATACTCCAGATAGAACAAGTCATTGAGTGCCTAATGTACATCAATCAAACTTGCTAACTTATGATGTTTCCCCAGGGCATTGGCTCTTTGGCAATCGTCAGAAATATAAATGGACAATGTGGTGTCGGGGTGCTGAGCAATGGAGCAGAAAGCCAGGGTATTCGATATGCCACATCCCCTCACTTCAAACAACTAATTAATGGGCTGCTATATTTCCTGTTTCTCAGGGGTCAGAGGTATTGTTAAGAATCTTCCACGTTGCCTGTTTAAATTAAAAGAGATGACAGAAAGATTCATCTAGAGGGTTAAGCAAAACGGGGGAAGACAAAGCTTGTCTGTCTGGAAAGCTCATAGATGCCTAAGAATCTCCACAACAGAACCTAACAGATTTCCTTCCCTTTAATAAATTTTGTTTATTGAACTTTAACCCATTTAAAAAAAAAGTAAAGATTGTTCATTCTAAGAAAATAATTTGTTATGTTTTGTCTGGGAAGCCACTTCTCTGAATCAATTTCCTGATTAAACCACTTGTAGTTTAATCAACAGAATGTGTTATAAAGAAACCACATTTCTCAGAAAAGTGGTGTCACCAACTGTCTCAGAGCTGTCTTTTCTCTTATGTAAAGAAAAATACATTATTCCAGTAAGAATTTACCTGTTTGAATACTAAAGTTTATAATGCAAGATGTAAGTACATTTATTATTAAAATGGATAATCGTATGTTAGACAGCACATATAAAATTAAATAAGATTAAATTCACACAGAAATGAAATATTATTAGATAGAAATATAGTTTTGATATTTACACAGAATCTAACTTGTATTGAGCATATTACAATCATTTTATTCTACTTTTTTAAAAAAATAGATACTATTACCATGAGTTTAATAATTTTTTCCTTCATGTTATATTTAGAGTTTTTTAGTGCTGGGGGATTTGTAGAAAGTTCAAAATAATGTAATTCAAAAGCAAACTTAATGCTATAAAATCTACATGAGAAATTATAAGGCCTGAAATTAATGAAGAAGACCTAATGAAGCTAATCAGGCTAATATAATGACCATAAATATTATAAAGTAAACATAATGTAATAAGTATAAATACACATAACATTATAGCTAAAGGTGATAAATCATATGAATAAAATACAAAGTGTGAACTGACAATAACTGGAAGAATTTCTTTTAAGTCAACTACTTTGGAAGTCTCATGTTTCTTTTGGAAAGAATCTAGCTCTCTGTTTCTTAATATTTATCTTTTATTTTAATACTGTATTTGTTTTGTTCTTTATAAATATTACATGATTTTTCTTACATGAGTAACATTTTGATGTAATATTTGAGTTTCTCATACAAGAGAAGCCAGGTGATATTTAATCTTTTGCATCAGATTTATTTCACTTACCAAGGTATCGAGGCATCTATTTCCTACAAATGTTTCAAATTTATCCTTATTTAAGGCACAGTATTACTGCATTACCTAGACTTGCCTCATTTTTTTTATCTATTCTATTCATCTGTTGATGGAAATATAAGCCTCTTCCAATGTTTAATTATTATAAATTGTGCTTTTATAAACATCTGAAATCCAGACTAAACAATACAGTAAATCAGCTTTAAGAACCATGAAATTAACAGTGTAGAAGGAGATTTTCAGAGGCCAAGAAAGAAAACTAGATATGTCAGGGAAATAAGAAAACAACTTATGAAAAAGAGTGTAAGTAAATTTTAAGTTTTTAAATCTTTAAGTAATTGTATATCATAGAAATGCTTGTAGGGCCGGCGATTTAGCTCAGTGGTTCCTGCAGCTGTCTTGCAAGTGCAAGGCCCCAGGTTTGATTCCCTAGTAACCACATACAATACTGGGTGTGGAGACTCACCCCAGCAGCAATCAGTACCACATAGCACAGTGCCGGGCGTGGTGGTTTACATCTGTAATCCCTTCACTCAGGAGGCAGAGGCAGGAGGATTGCTGTGATGTGAGTTTGAGGCTGAGCTCAGAGCCAGCCTGAACCACAAAGCGAGAGCCTGTCTCAAAAAAAAGAAAAAAAAGAAATGCTTGTATCTTTCTATCCTTACTAGACAAAATAATATCCCACTATAATATGAAGACATAAGTATATAAGACTTATCTTTAAAAGTTCATGTAGGTTACTTTATTAAAAACCTAGACTGAGATATACTTCAGTCTGTGGTGTGGAGGAAATTATAGTAATTAGAAAATATACCATTGATAGAAAACAAAGACTGAATTTTTATGCATTGTTTACAAATACAGAATATCCTAGTTGTGAAAATGTAGGTTAAATATATACAAATGTCTGCCTTGCCTAACTTTTCCTTCTCTCTCTTCCTCTCCCCTCCAATTCTCCTTTTCTCTTCTCCCTTCCCCACCTCTTGATCCCTCCCTACTCCTTTCCTTATCGCTCTCTCTCTCTCTCTCTCTCTCTCTCTCCCTCCTTCCTCTCCGTCTCTCCCTTTCTCTGACACTCGGACATCACAAACCAATAAGCCACTGGATGTTCTCTTGAAAGGTTTCTAGATTTGTTTATATATTAGAGCATGAAATCAAATTTGTTGGTTTGCATTTGGTTGGTTTTCTAGTTGTATTTATTTGACTCCACTGAAGATCACATTGTGAATAGGTATGCTTATGTATACGTTCTCATTTGATTCTCTCCACAAATCAGCAAAGAATATTAATCACCTCTTAGTGGAAGATTCAGAAAGTTTAAATAACTTAGTGGAGATCACAATGCAGATTTGAAATGATAGCTGATAATATATTTACAAGCTTTGCCCTTGCTCCATTCAAGTCATTATATCTAAACATAAAGAATAAAAGAAAGTGTACTCCTCTGTAAACTGTATTTTAGTTTAGATACTCAGAATCTATGTCATGTATGTTTGTATATAGAGTTATCATTCTTTTTTAGTGATGATTTAACTTCTTTCATCACATATCAAATGACAATATTACATTCACAGAAGAAAATTAATCAGCAAGATACTTTTAAAGTAGGACATAAAAATTCCTATTCCTATAGAAAAATAATCTAGATAAAACATTCTCAAAATTAGGGTTTTTTATTCTAATTAACATTTTAACATTTGTTTTAAGTAATATGATATAGAATTGGTTACATGCTTATATTTCCATAAATTTCTCCACTTGTAGAAGTTCATATAACCACCAGAAGTGTTGGGATGCAGTACCACTACTTCTTTCCATAACTCCCCTCTTTCTTATCCTTTTGTACTGATATGTTCACATATCTTTAATTTCTAAACTCACTGATTTGTGTTTTTTTTAAATATTCACCTTTATACATTCGGGGTGTGGTACTGGGAAATCAAACTCAGGCTCTTATGCTTGCAAGGTAGGTGAGGTACCCTTCAGCTAACTCCTCCATCCATAAGCTTATTGATTTGCTACATGTCACTATCATTCAGTCTCTTATGAGATATCCTATAAATAGAATGACATAGTGCCTGACTTCTTGCGACTCTCTTCTTGAGGCTTCAGCATAATGACTGAAATCCATTCAAGTTGCAAGAATCAGTGATCAATAGTCTTTTATTGCTGAACTGGATTTTCTTGCAAAGCTGGTCCAAGGCTTGAATTTCTTTTAAGTCACTGAAAGATATAACAGTACTTTTTCCAGCTGGCAAATGTGATAGAAATTATGACAAGTATTTGTGTATTGTCTTATATGTGAGATGTTTGCATATTACTTGAGTTAATACCGAGGATGGAAATTCCAGGGTGAGTATATGCCTAGATATATTTCCAAATTTGCAGAACATTTCTTGCAGAATGACTCAAGAATTAAACTTCCATCAAACTTCTGTCTAAGATTCAGTTGTTATGCAGCAGTGGCAACAATGGCATTTTCTGTAGTTTTCATTTTAATCATTCTAGTGGGTGTAATGAGATTAGAAATTGGTTTGGATTTATATTTCTGTATTAGCTATTTATGTATCAGTGCATATTTCTGTTAGCTTTGTTAATTCATTTCAGAGGGTCTTTTCTTAATAAAATGATTTATTTAATCTTGAAAAGCCAATGTATTGTTTACTTTTCAGTTTACACTTTTCTTGTAGATATATTATTCTAAATCTTGTCAATACTGAACATTTTACTGTTTTATATGAAGGTCTGAAGTTCATTTTAAGTTAATTTTATATAAGGAGTAAGAAGTGAACTATAATTGCTTTAAATATGGAGTTATGATTGATCTAGTATCATGTGTTGATATAAGCATATTCTTCAATATGTTGAGCATATTTAGGTGTATCTATGTTTACACTCTGTACACTGTGACACATACATTTACATATCGGCCAATGCCACGTTCTCCAACTTATAGTAAGTCTCACGTACAAGGAGTATCATTCTTCCAGTTTCATCTGTATTAAAATTTCCTGGCTTTTTGAATTTCTTCGAATGATGAATTTTATATCTTTCTTGTGTAAATCTACTTAAAAACCAAAACCAAAACAAAACAACAACAACAAAAAAAAAACTACTGGTGTATTGGGATGAAAAGTGAATTAAACCTATAGATCCTCTAAGGGAAAAGCGACATCTTCATTTCTCGGAAACATACTCTCCAGCACTCAGTCTGACCCTACATTTACTTCTATCCTTCTTGATCTTTTAGTTGTGCTTTATAGATTTTTATTTTTTAATCTTTCAGGTCTTAACATGAATTTTTTGTCTTATCTAATAATTGTGTTTTCAGAATAATTATAATTTTATTTTGAAAATTTAGAATTCAATGGCTAGCTTTAATTTTATAGAAATATTTTGTTTGGTGGTTGGTTGGTTGATTTATTTCTCAGGAATACCAGAGTCCTTATCTAGTCTTGCAGCACAGCGTGGTCCGTGCAGTAGAGGGCGCCCTTCTAGACTGGCCCGGAAAAGTAGAGGGATGTGATGAATCGGCAACAGCTACCGGTCTGGGTCAGTGAGGGGCAGAAGGAAACCAAGGAGTCTTCCAGGAGGCTTTGCAGTTCCAGTTTGTAAATAAAGGGCCCAGATCCCGCTTTACCAGAAAAACGGTTTTAAAATTAGTTCTGCACCTTACAACTTTTCTAAATTGAGTTTTTTTATTTGTTTTGATTTCTTTGAAATTATGCATATGGTTTACAGTATTATCTGCAAATAGTGAAAATTTCTGTTTTTTTCTTTGAATATATTTCTCTGTAAGCATTACATTTTGTTTTGTAGTTCCTCTAAAAATCTTTCATTTGTTTTTCTCACCTATTTAAGTATGATATTTCTGCATATATATTTTTGAGGATTTCTTTGCAGTTTCTAGTTTTTAAGAAATGTGCATTTATCTAATTTTGATTTATTTTCCAATTTGAGAAGTTGTTGGCTTCTATGTGTTTGTGTGCAAATAGCAAGTTGGCAAAATAAGGTAATAGAATAATTTTTCTTAGCTGTCTTTTTAATTGATTCATTTTAATGAATTATCAAATAAATATTTTACATTACTAGTATTTTGATTTAATAATATATACTTATATATTTTAATATAGTATATAATAAAATATATATAAGTATATATAGTTTTCATTTTAATCATTCTATTAGGTATACAATGTGATTATAAATTGGTTTCATTTTATATTTCTACATAGTTTCTATCACATAAGTATATAAGTACATATACTTATATAGATTTATCATTGTGTTAAACATAACTTTACATGCATCCTTCTGAAAATATTAAAGTAGAAAACCAGTTTGAATTATAACATATATTTGATTTTCAAAATATTTATTTTAGCAAATCTTTTTCCGTAAAAGCAGTAGAACTGAATAACAATGATAATGATAGGAAAACTCAGCAACAGTAATGCTTAGGAATAAACTGTCAATTAGATTCAAGCACTATAATGACTATTCAAATATAAAGTATAATCATCTCAGAAAAATATTGAAAAACATTTTGTTTTTGAAAATTTTAAGATTCTAATTCAGGTTTCTTAATGTTCAATAGTGTGCCTTTCAGTGATCTTAAGTAATATATATTAAATGTACATATTTCAATATATTTTGTTTTCTGATTATATACAGACAGAAGTAATATGTATCTATCAGAGAAAATACGTAACTTACCTTTGTAATTACAGTGTAGAAAAATTCAAAGATAAAAGTCAGTTGAATAAGTAATTCTTTATTTATTTTATTTACTTTATTTTACTTTATTTTAAAGACCACCATTATTTTTTCTAAGACTGAATCTACATTATTGTCTTGTCGTGTTTAAACAGTAAGACAAGGGATTACACACTTCCACTAAATACCAAGAAAAGTGTTTTTCTCTGTACATTTAATATTTCATCTTGAGAAATCCTGTTTGGAAAAGAGATAAAACGTAAGACTAAATTTGCTGTGAGCTCGACCCTCTCAATCTCTGACATTTTTCATTTTACCAAGAAAGATAAATGAAGGAGCAGAAATTGTAACATAACTGTGATCGTTTTATCACTGTCAACAGCAAATAAAATCATTTACATAGAGCTCTTAAAAATATTATTTATTATATTTTTATCTTGCCCATTAATACAAATAGCAAAAATATTTTGTATTACTACTGTTACAGATAAGAGGGGTATTTTTTTCATTTTTGGTAGATTTTAAATATCATGCTTGAAAATTTCACAAAATTTAATTAATTTCAATTTTGAGTAATAATAATTATTACATTAATTTATTATGCAAAATGATCTCGTTAGGTTATAGTTGATATAGCATTTGTAGAAAGTAGTCATGGTTAAAGAGCTATAGAAAATGAAGTTTCTTTAGAAAGTGTTCTTATAGGTAAAACATCTACTTTCCAGCTTTTAATTAAAACTAATATCATTAAAAGTGGTAGTATTCATTACTATTACCTTCAAATTACTTTCATTAAAGGTATGTAGCCAAACTTGTTATACAAACATATTTAAGCATTTAATGAAGAACATTTTTCTTGTAATAGAATAATAGGAATTCTGGCATCTAAAATAGAATTATTTACTTATTTAAACCAATTTTTTGGAAAAATGATAATTTTTGAGATTACATGAGATATAGATAAGTAAACTACAATTTTATGTAAATTAGTAGTTTTGTAGGCTATAAAAATGTTCTTATACTGGGATTTCACGTAGTATAGAGATTTTACCTATTTAATTGGATTTTTAAAACAATTATAGAATAATACTTTTATTCCTCCATGAACTCTTAGCTTTTTTCAGAGATAATTATCAAATATTAATCTGTCTCTCTTTGATTATTTGTAGAATATGAGCTCATTTTCTATGGTGTATGTAATCTATAATCTAAACTATAAAATTATAATGTTAATTATTTTAAATACACATTCAGAAAAATTATTTTCCTTATTTAAATCTTAAAAACGATAAGCTATCGTAAGCCATCGGGAATGTACCATTCGTCTTTCTTCTGTACTTTATCTTTTCTAAATTAAACATACCAATTTTAACATCGTATTTTCTGTTTCTATGGTAATACAAAAAGAAATAAAAATCCCCAGGCTGTTTGTAGTTGTGCTCCCGACTTTCAAGCCTTGAGGCTATCCATTTGCTGGGTGAGGCAGGCCAGCGATTTCCCCTGTCCCAAACGTACGTGTTTCCAGTTGACCTCTGCCTTTACTTTTACTTTCTCCTGAACTCATTCTCTCCATGGTTTCCAATAGTTTTGTTTCCTTTTGTTTCACACTGAGACGGATGCAGAGTTCAGCACTTGTGACTACTCTCTACTACTTTAAAAAAAAAGGTTTTTTTTTTTTTTAAACAACATATTTCTGCAGGTATTGACATTTTTCACATAAAAGGAGACACTTCACACGTGCAAGATAACTTCTGCAAGTTAGAAACTCCTGTTACTAAGCACACCTTCCCACTTTGTCTTCCTTCTTTACTTTTTCCTCTCATTTTTTTATTACTTTTTATGCTAAAAACTTTGTAAATCAAACTCTATTTCTTAAATACACATGGACATTGCTTAGAAAAAAAAATTGCAATATAGGCTCTTCCTTGATTCAATCTTACAAATACTGAACTTACTTTTGATATGTAATTCACAAGAATGTTTGTGCTTAATTTAATAAAGATAAAAATCTTACTAAGGTAGCAGCACTCTTTAAAAGTGTAAATTTCAATAAGTTCTGACAATATTTGCATGTGAGTACTATCAAATTTCACATAAAAATTATCCATTACCTGAAATCTCCGTTTTCCCTTTTCTAGTTAAGCTTAACACTACATACTGCTGCTTTAGGTAACTTCTAATGAGCTTTTGTTCACTATAAATTTTATTTACATGTTCTAGAATGTCATAAAATTTGGAAGACAGGTATCTTATTTAAGTGTTCAAAGAGGAAAGTCACAAATAAAGACTTCTAGAACTGCTTTAGAACGTGGGAAGAATTATGGAGAGATAAGTTTGCTTGAAATGAAGGAGAGTATTTTGGGAGGACAGATGACAATTTGTCTGTTACTGTAATAATTTTATACATTTATTCAATTTTTAAAAAAATATTGTATTTTTACCATATTTAATAAAGTATGAGATTTATATTTCTGGCTTTTAAAAGGCAGCATAAGGTTGTTTGATTTTCAAGTTAAATAATTTTTCAGATTTGAATATTTCTTCTCTGACTTTTTATTTTAAAATACACTACATATTGTCTTTGCTGAAATTATATATCACCTATTTCTAAGAATATAGCAAATTTTTTAAATTTTGACTGGATAAGATATTTAGACTTTTTTATTTTAAAGCTTCTAATAATGTGTACTTTATGTGTACAAATGTATTTGAAGTTTATTTTTCTGCATTATGTAAAACTATATTTTGTATTGATAGAATATTCATTTAATGGTATTTAATTTTCATAGTACTATTTGAGGATTTCTATCATTATGGATAGTTTATTTCTATGAAAATAAATATTTGATTACTTTCATTATTCTTAAGCAGTCACTGATATTACTTTATAGCCAGAATCTCTTATTTTTTAAGAAACTTAATATATGTTTACCACTGTTTTTAGTAACATAATATTAAAAGTATTTCTTTCATATTCCAAAAGTAATTCTACTGAGAGTTTGTTTTAAATTCATATAGATTATAAGTTAACACAAATGGTAAATATATGTGCAACATAAAGATTTAAATGAGACAAATTGGCCATGGCATAAGGTACTGACACTATGAAGGTGATCTCGCTGTATGTCAACATTTTTTCAATAAAGTGTTGCCCCTCAGATTGATGCAGGTCCTGTCTCTTTCAGGATCTTCAATGCCTGCAACTTATTCAATATCTTGCCATTCTGGGAATGCTGATTTTGGTGCTAAATCCTGCTTTATTTTTTGCTATTTTTTCCACAGTTGCCCGATTACCCTGGAGATGGAAGTACAAGTCCTTTTCTACATAAATCTTTCTCAGTTGCTATTATTAAAACAATTTGACATATAGAACAAGTGTACAAAGTATTCAGAAGTATTTATTATCTCAAAAATATTGCAAAGAACATTTGGCTTCAAATTCATATTTTTATTATGAATGATATATATGGTCATTATATTTCTTTTTTTTTTTTTAGGTTTTTTGAGACAGGCTCTTGCTTTGTAGTTCAGACTGGCCCTGAGCTCAGCCTCAAACTCACATCACAGCAATCCTCCTGCCTCTGCCTCCCAAGTGCTGGGATTACAGGAGTGAGCCATCACGCCCGGCACTGTGTTATGTGGTACTGGTTGCTGCTGGGCATGAGTCTCCACGCCCAGTATTGTTATATGGTTACCAGGGATTGAACCCGGGTCCTTGCGCTTGCAAGACAGGTGCCGGAACCACTGAGCTAACTCCCCGGCCCTGGTCATTATATTTCTGTCATTACTTTGATAGTTGTTCTGAACATATTCTTATTTTTTCCTCATAATTTAGTTCTGTAAACTATGTAAAACTTATCCTTTTTATTAAAGTGCAGAAATTTGCAAGACATCAAGATATGAAGGATAATAGATGTAATTTGTCTAGGAGAACCTAACTTAATATTTATGATTTTTGAAGTTATTAATCATTGGAATTTTGTTATTTAGCAGTATTGAAGAGCTTTGTTTGGGTCACACTTGAAATGATATAATTTGAATCAATTCAGACAAATTTCTAGGACACCTAGAATTACTAAACCTTGCAAAAACGATTGGATTGGCCATCAAATTGATTCTGTCTTATAGGAATTAATATTACCCAATCTAAAAAGAATGATCTGCTTAGGTAGGTAATTTAAAAGAGAATAAGATATGAACAATGAGCAAAATAAAAGTAAAATACTTTGTCTCTGTTTCATTCATAATATTCCAATCTTAGAGCAGAAATCATTTTTTAAAATTTATATAAATCCAATAAAT
>PVIR01012515.1:0-44533 GCA_004026965.1 Petromus typicus
TTTTTTTTCTTCCTTTTTAGCCAAAATAATAAAAGCTCAGAGCTGGGTAAGATCTGCTCATGGTATAAAAGAGGAAACTGAGGCCCAGAGGAGGAAAGCGATTTGCCCAAGGTCACACAGCAAGAGATGGCAGGGCCGAGACGAGGACCTCACGTAAGGTTCTTCTGTCCAGGCCTGCAGCTCAGTAGCCTTCAGCCCATGGAACAGCAAAGACTTCCTGGGGGACTGTGGTGTGCCTGTCCAGCCTGGCCACCTACTGCCAGGACTGTTTCCTGGCCCACCTCCTCCGACCCCGGAAAGGGCCTGTGGACTAGGGCCTGCGTCCCATCCATGGCCCGGGCAGCAGGCACCCCTTCCCCCACTAGGGTGCCTGGGCCTCCCTGCCACCCCGAAATAGCCCAGTTCTCTGGCTCTCAGATCAGATTGCAGCTTTGCTGTCCAGATGGGCCGCCCGGCAGGGCAGGCAGTGCTGTCCCTCCTGTCCCCCTCACATGCTGGAGCTCAGGCTGAGCCTTAAATTGCAGCCTCCTTTCCGAGTATGCAGCCTTTCTGGAGGCTTTGGGGCTGGGGCATGGAGCAAGGAACCTGGTGCTGGGCACAGGCTGGGAAGAGATGGTTCACCAAGGAAGAAATGGGGATTGAATGCTGATTGAAGTATGATCAAGGGTTCTACAGTGGAGCTGCTCAGTGGCCCTGGGAAAGTCACTTGCTTTTTCTAGACCTTAGTTTTCCTGTCTGTAAAATGGAGGAAGTGCTCTGGTCCACCTGGGACTTTAGACACAGCAACGAACAGACCAAAGTCCCCTAGCCATCCACTGGCAGGACTATTTCCCGGCCAGCTGCCCTCCGCCCTCTGGAAGGACCTGAGGAATCCTCATTCTGGAGGGTCAACAAGTGGCCCTGGAGTTGGGTTCTAGTGTCTGTGCCCAGGGCCAGTATGCAGAATGCCAGGGTTCCTGGGACTGTGCCACTGCCTTTAGAATGGAAACAGCCCAAGGGCGTTGCCCACACTGGAGGGCGAGGAATTGCAGGTGGGACCTCAGAGCCACCCCCTCCCCACCTGGGCTCCCACAATAGAGCTGAGATTTCTGTGGGGAGCAGCACCCTCTCTCGGCCCAAAGCCCCTAAGACTCTGAAGCACTCAGTTCAGGGGCCAGCGAGCAGGAGCAGGGTCCAGCCCAGGCCAACGGGAACTCACACTTGCCCTCGCAGGGGGATGGTGAGCTTCAGCAAGCTTCTTCCTAGGCTGTGGGGCTGGGGCTCAGTGGCACTGATATGTGTGGAAGGCACACTGTGGGGTCTCACAGGGAGGCACCAGCCCCTCGGGTCTCCGCACAGTGAGTCCTCACAGCCCCAAGAGGGTTTGGGGGAACCCAGCCCTGCAGGGGCTGCTTATATTTTATTTTGAAAGGGGAAGAATTTTGCACTTTGTTGTATGGTGACCACAGGAGTTGATTATTTAACCTCTTGTTCATCTGATGATTTTCTTTTGTTTTTTCAAAGCACACATACATGCGCATGCACGCACACACACACATACACACACACATGCACACATACACAGAAGCATTGTGGTACAAGCTGCCTGCGGGTTACATAGTCCCCTTTTCTGCCCGCCGCTGACACCTGGGCGCCTCCCTCCAACCTTCCCCCTGCCCCTCAGCCTCTGCCTGCCTCCTGGATGAGGCCCTTCTGCAGCGCAGCCACGTTCCCTAAGAGCCACCATGCACCATGCTGGATAGATGCCACTTCCTGGAAGCCAGGAAGACAAATGCAGGGCAGGGAGCCACCTCCTGTGCTCCTGAGGACCTGAGCCCCTAGACACGATCTGTCAGAACACTCCTCCGTGAGCATGTGCTGGGTGAGTGGACGAGTTAATGAGTGGAATGAAAAACCTGGAATCTGGGGTCATTCTTGGGAGAGGTTGGGGCACAACCCCCGTGAAACACTCCAAGGAAGGGGTGGGCGGCCACCAGCCAGAGGTGGGAATGTCACAATCAGGTGCAGCAAAGGGCCGGAGAGTACTGTCTGTTCTGCTCAGACTCAGCTGCCCCAGCACTAAACTGTCCCCTCTCTTGTCCCCACGCTTGCCCTCCCAAGGGAATGGTGAGCACAGCCCGGCCTCCCCGCCAGCCCAGACTGGCCAGCCCTACCTCCCTCCCTCTCCTAAGCCTCTGGGACAAAAGCTGCCCTTGTGGGAGCTGGGACCATTATAATTAAAAAGGAAACATAATAAAGCCCTCTCTGAAGCCAAATCCCCATCCCCTGAGTGACGCCCGGCCCGCCCCTCACTGCCCACCGAGGACACACGGCCCCTTTGTGTGCCCTGTGCAAGGGCCACTCCCGTCCTGCCCCACCCTGCCACTCTCCTCCCTTGCCTGCCTTCTGTGTCCCTTGATGGCCCCAGCGTCCAGCTGAGAGAAGTCAGCCTCCTCTGCTCACAGAGGGGAAACTGAGGCCCAAGCGTAGGCCATGAACCCAGCCACACTCCCGTGACCACCATCTGCCCACTAGGTGTCCTCTGTCCAGGCACCGGACCCCAGAGTAAGGGTTGCAGATGGAGGAGAGGGAGCTGGGATTAGAGCCCCTGTCACACTGCTGACAGCCACCCAAAGCCTGCACGCTGAGCCCCGAGATGCCACAGCACAGGGCAGAGGCAGACTACGACAGAGCGCTGGGCCTCCTGCCTGCCAAGCACAGACTGCCACTCCAAGAAAGGCAGAAGGCAGCCAGGCTCTAGGCGTGGGCATCAAACCAGGGCTACAGAAAAGAGTCCGCCAGGGGTCAGGACCAGCCCCACCCACAGAAGGGCAGGGCTAACATGACCCCAGGGAGGCCAGTGGCCAGGCTTCCCGTTGCCCCTGCTACACCTCCAGAGCTGGGCAGGCCCTCTCCACACCTGCCAGTCCAGCCTGCCTGTCCTTTAGTCTCCTCCCAGGGTTATTGTCCCCGGGACGAAACTAGGACAGCGATTCTGGCTGTCGGGGGCCTGCCACACCCCTCTTGGGGACCTGCCTCTGATCCCCACGGCTCACTGCCAGTGACCCCGACACCTACCTGTACTCCTACCTGGGCTATCAGATGACCCCACAGGACCTCAGAGGAGGCTCAGGAATCACCAGGAGGCTGCAGAGGACAAGAACCGGGTCTCCTCCTGGGTGATATTGGGCTGCTATGTGTACATGTGGGGAGCTGGGGGACCGACTACCGCTAGACACGGGTGTGGCTAGGTGAGCAGAGGTGGGCTGTATTGGAGACCGCTGTATAAGTGTAACCCATCACCACTGTCCAAGCCTTTCCTCCCAAACTGTACCCCAAAACTGCCTCATCATCACACCTCCATTCCCTAATTCCCATTTTACAGACAGGGCAACTCCCCAAGGTCACGTGACCCTACGTGCTGGTGCTCAGATTCCAGGCCAGGTCTGTCTGGCCCACGTCTGTTCAGGGGGACATGGCCACTGGCCACCCAACAGTTCCCCAGTACCGGGACATTGGTCCTGCCCTCACTAGGAGCTCAGCAGGACACAGAGGCACGAGTCACCCATTCATTCCCTCACGCCAGCCCAGACCAAGGAACCCCAGCAGTGTTCGCTCGTGTAAGAGTGAGTGTGAGTGTGTAAGCCTGTGGGGCAGGAGCAAGGGGTCCCATCTGTGGTCCGCCATCCCTACTTCTCCCCTACGGTCCAACTATCTTGTCAAGAAGGGGTTCCCCCAGTACACAGGGCAGGGGCAGCCAGGAGGGGGCAGCCAGGGCCCCACACACTCCTGCACCCCAGGGGCCAGCCGGCCGGGCAGGGATTAGACAGATAATGCCTCTTGTAAGAACAAGGGATTGTTGCAAGGGGAACACAGGAGTGGGGGGCCGAGGAGCCAGTGTGGATTTCTCCTGGGGTGAAAACTGAGCCCCCCGGGGAGGACATGCCCCTCCTGCCAGGCCCTAATCCCCATCCTTCTCACCAAAACCCCAAGGAGGAGGCTGTTCCCTGGTGGCAGATTTCTACGATTCATTAATTCAGGATTTGCAGGGGGGACAGCCCAGTGTCCCACCCTGCGAGCAGCAACTCGAGCGGGGCAGGTGGGCGCTGGGGTCGGGGACACTTGGGAGCAATGGCGAGGGAGCTGGGGTTTCCTGGGCCAGGAGCCTGAGAGATGTCCCCAGGGCTGCAGGGTGCCCCAAGAGCCTGGCCAGCTTCAGGTCTACTCTGCCAGGGAGGGAGCATGGCCGCCCCTGGTTTTACCTCTGCCCTGGGATCTCTCTGTTTTACCAGTTTTTAAATGACTCCTTTGTTTCCTTTTTTCCGATGAGAGGTCATCTATGCAGTTAAACACCCAGATCGTAACCGTACAGCTAAATGGGTTTCAACCAAGATCCAGAGACCCAGGTGGCACCACAGTCAAAACACAGAATATCTTCGTGCCCCCAGGGTCCCCACCTGCTCTCCTCCTGCCAGCTCCACCCCAAGGCAGCCACAGATCTTCCAGGCTGGAGGACCTGTCTACCTCCTCTGGGCCTGGGCTGCCGTCTGTGCTCAGAGTAACGTCAGATCCACCACGTGGTCATGGGAGACCTGGGTGTCTGTGAGGATCGGCGTGCAGCTGAGGTTCCCTGACTGGAGCCAGTGAGCAAACTCTCAGGTCTTGCCAGGCCCATGGAGTCTGGCCTCTACACTCGGATCTTGCAGATCCACTGGACTCCTCAAACCTCAGTCCACTCCCTGGCTCCCACCTCCCGTGTCAGCTCCTCCTCCCCCCCTGCCATCTCTGACCCCATGTCCCACTGCTGCCCGCCCAGCCGTCCCTCAGCCTCTATCTGCACTCCAGAGCAGCTTCCAAACGCACAGGGCCGTCCCCCAGAATCCTCAGGGCCATCCCCCAGAATCCTCAGGGCCTCCCATTTCACACAGAAGGAGGTCCAAGCCTCCAGGGCATCCCAGGCCTTCAGGGTGGAGCCCCCTCCACACCCAAAGCATCTCCTGCGGAGCTCCAGAGCCGCTGCAGACAAAGCCACTTCCTCCCACCTCCTGCGTCCTCTTCTGCAAGCCTCTGCTCCTGCCAGTGCCTCTGCAGACACCAAGCCGTGGGATCCAGCCTGAGCACGGCCTCCCTATACCTTCCTCCCCACCCCACTCGGGTCCAGTCCGCTCCACCCCTACCCGCCCCCCTCATCTCCATCGCCTGTCACCCCAGCCTAAATCTGGACCCCTCCCGAGCCTCACTTCCAGCCTCCGGCTCGGTGTCTTGTTCAGATCTAGATTCCAGGGCCCCAGCCAGGGTTGGCACATAATAAATCTCCACATGGTGCTGCCATTGCACCATCCCAACCCTCCTCAGCCCCGGCCTGGCACATGCCTGGGCACCGAGGAATTGGATGAGGTTGGATTGAATCAACAGTGTGGCATCAGAGGAGGCCTGAGAGCCAAGACAGTGGCACGGACAGCTCGAGTCAGGCTCTCTGAGGACTGGATAGATCCGGTTTCAAATCCAGCCTGGCAACTGCGTGGCTCGGCTAAGTCATGCAACCACCCAAGCCTCAGTTTCCCTGTCTAAGCTGTATGTGCCAATCCTATCCACTTCCCTGGGGGCCTTCCTGCTCTAACCCCTGCTGCCCCTTGTCGCAGGTTCCCCCGGCTCTCTTGGTGGGAAGGGACAGGGGAGGCTGCAGGAGAGCTTCAACATTCACTCCCCTTCCTGCTAGAATCCTAGGTGTGGGACCCACATCTTCCCAGGTGTCCAGCTGTCCCTGCCAAGAAGGCTGTCTGTGCACCCACTCGACACAGGGCAGGCCTGAGGCACAGAACCTGCCACCAGAGAAAAAGCAGCTGGGAATCTGGGCTATGAAATCAGTGTGCACTCTGGCCCAGGCTTGCCCGCCACACCCACCTCGGGCTTCCCTGACACTCCAGGAACATGAGGCCGGTGTCCCCACCTGCCACGGGATGCCCTCCGGTTGGCTGCAGGTACAGGGAGCGGCCACCATGCTGGCATCCACCCCAGGCAGGTCCGCACAGGTGTGAGCATCCGGGCCTCGCACCACTGAACCACCCGCCCTGTACCGCAGGCCAGGGCCGCATCCCTGGGTGATGGACACCACCCCGGGGTGAGCCCATCACCTGGCTGTCGGGAATCACCGAGTGCCTGAGGAGGCTGTCCCTGGGGCTGGTGTCTGGAGCCAGGAGTTTGCTGGGTGTGAGAGGGTATAGGCGTGCAGAGGGGCTGCGCTGTGTGCACTGGTGTGTAAACACTGGGTTTCTATGTATCACAAAGAGAGTAGGCGCAGAGTGCGTGCAGGCTTGGAGAGCCCGTGTCTGGGGTGTCCTGCGTGTCCTGTGTGTCCTGTGTATGGGTGGCCATCTGTAGGTGGGGCGTGGGCTTGAGTGCAGACCTGCCCAGAGCATGCATGCCAGTGGGTGCCAGTGTGACCCAGATGTACAACCGAGATGCACACTTAGTGTCCTCTGCTCCTCCCCAGAGACTGTCACTCTTCACACCTGCCTACGCACTGCCCCCCTTTGGTTTCTCCCCATGCACAGGCTGTGAGCATTCAGAGTTCACATTCTACTCCCTGGCCCCTTCTTACAACATGGGAAACTTGAGAAAGCCTCAGTTTCCACATCTGTGCAATGGGCACACAGTAGCTCCCCCCATGAGCTGTTATGGGAGACACAACAGGAGGGAAGGGCCAGACACAAGAGAGGAATTCGGTAGCGAACGAGGGCGCACATAGGTGAATGGGTGAAGGGGGCCGCGAGGAGCCCTCCCTCTACCCTGTCCTGCCTGAACACTGCCCTCCAACCAAGGCCCCAGAGCGTCTGGGCTCCAGTCTGGGCTCCCAGTCTTGGCCACTCAGTGAGGTGCGAGAATCTGGGTGTCAGGCCCCACCCTCTTGGGCGGGCAGGGGCAGGCCCAGGGAAGCCGGGGCTCCCGGGAGGCACCGCGCCAGAACTCCAGGTGCTCTGCCTGCCGGGGACAGGTGGAGAGGGGAGGGCAGGGCGTGGGTTCATTAACGACAGGTATTCATTCAGCAAACCCCTTCTAGGCACTAACTCCATGCCAAGGCCGGGGCCAGGCACTGGGGCTGCCAAAACAAACAGCCCCCACCTGTGCCCTCAGGGGTTCTGGCAGGAGCAAGGCGGTTCAGCCCAGGGTGGTGTGTGCAGATGGTCTCAGAGCCCTGAGAAGGCCTGGCGGCCCTGGCCAGGGTCCTGGAGGAAGGAGCGTGGAGGGCAGGCACCCTGCTTGGGGAGAAGCGCTGGCCATGGCGCTGGCAGGGGCTCCAGCACGGCGGCAGCCTTGTGGTGCCAGGCGAAGTCCCCACGGTGAAATCAGATGTTGTGAATGGTCAGCGCGCTCAGGCTAGTTTGACACAGCTCTCAGGACTTTGAAGTTGCTCTCCTCCCGCGGTCGGACACAGTTCTTGTTACAGTCCTACCACGGAAAGGGAGATTTTTTTTTTAAGCCCACCAACTCCATTTTTTTACTTTGGCCACTAGGAAACTCAAAGGCTAAATGGAGCACTTCTTTGCAGTTACAAAGATACTCTCTTCTGTGACAACACCCACTCTCCATGGCTCTCCTTTCTCTTTCAGATTTTGCTTATTTCCCTGGAAATCTCTGGGGAGGAAGGGTGTGGAGAAGGGGCAAACCAACTGCCCCAAGTGGCAAATTTTGCTGGGGCAAAGGAAAGATTCACATTCACCTGGATGCACGTATGAACATTTGTGTAAGCGCGTGTGCACAGGAACCTGCTGGAGGCGACTCACATGTGACTGGGACCCGGGTGTGTATTCAGTCAGTCACATGACATCATATGTGTGACATCATACATGTAGGGGGACCTTCCGGAGCCACGCATGAGTGTGTGCACAGGTGTGCTTGGTCTGTTCCCGGAGGATCACAGTGCCTGTCCTCACCCCAACAGGGCCCCCAACTCCTTTGGGCTGTCTCCACCATGGCCTCCAACAGACCTGGTCCTCATCTGTGCCTGGCACAGTGCCAACTCCAAAGGAGCCAGAGGCCCAAAGACACAATGGCAGCTGCCCACACCCAGCAAGACCAGCATTGGGTCTCCCACTACTTCTCTGCCTCGGTAAGGCATCTTCGGGTGCAGAGAGGCCTGCCCTCCGTGGGCACTCTCCCCAAGGGCAGCACAGGACCTCATTCTGCCACTGTGCAGGGCTGCTCGGGCTGCTGCACCCACGAAGCCCAGGCCCTGGTTCCCAGGTGGGGCGAACTTCCACCCACCGCTGCTGCACACAGTGGGGCTCCGCTGGGCTCAGAACCTCGGGGAGGGGACACTGTCCCAACAAGGTGCGGGCCCCACCTCTCAAGCCCCTGCACTAGGCCATGGTAACTGTGTGTGGGGCAAAACCATTACACAGCTTACTGGGGGAAGATGCCAAGGACGCGTGTATTGACAAACCCGCCCCACCCCGCCTTACCGCAGCCCCGGGAGGCTGCCAAACGCAGCTAGCAGGTGGGCCGCCAAGCCACCTCCCTCAGTGCCCTCCAGAGGGCGCCCTCTGAGCTGTGGACGCCCAGGGCCTCCGTGGGCAGGTGACCCACCCACCCAGAGCTGCGCGCACTCCAGCTGGTCCTTGGCCCCCTGCTCCCCCAGCAAGAAGGCAAGTGCAGGCCCCAGCTGAGAGAGAGCCAAGCCACATCTGAGGCTCCTTCTGCCTCATGATGCCAAAGGTCAAGTCCAGGTGCCACTGCAGGGAGAAGAGGACACAGGACAGGTCAGGACTCCCACACTGTCACCCAGGCTCCTCCCCAGGAACACTTCCTGTGTGACGCTGAGCAAATGAGTCTCTCATGTACCTCAGTTTCCACGAATGTCAACTGGAGATCATGGGACAGTGCCAATCTCACAGGGTTCTTGTGTGGACGAGGAGACACGATGGCGGGGGTGGGTGACACAGGACAGCCCAGGTCTCGAGGGCTTAGCAGTGCTGTGCTACTGGCTGCTTACAGCATCAAGGCTGAGAAGGCTCAGGCAGCTCTGGCCCGGGGCCTCCTCCTTAGCACGTTGCCCTTCCTGACCTGCGCACAAGCCGTTCCTCTGCTGGGAAGCCCTTCGGGTCCCTTTGCTCTTGGCAAACTTGTACTGCCCCTCCATAATCTAGATACGAAATTGTTTAATCCCTTTGGAAGGCACTGTGTAATCATCTGTACAATCTCATTGAGTCCTCACGGTGCTGAGAAGCAGATGTTTATGCTCCCGTTTTTCAGATGAGGAAACTAAGGCTTGCAAAGAGACGTCAGCTAAATGTTGACCTTCCTGGCTGGGGAGAGACAGCCCAGGTGTTGTTACCTCCTATACCTTTCTCTTGCCCACAGCCACTTCTCCCCGTGCCACCTCACCAAACTGGGGCCTCTGTCTCCAGAACAAGCCCTGTCCTACCTGATCGGCTTGGAGGAGCCTGGGGAGGCCCCAGGATAGGCCAGGAGAGCCAGGGGGACGGGCCTAGGAGCCAGGAGAGCTTGGGGACCCAATGCCAAGCACTGGGGTGGGGAGGGCTATGTGCCTATTCGCGGGGAGGTGCTGACCCTCTGTCGGCCTGGGGAGAAGCTTCCAGAGGAATGTAAGCTATGAGGGAGGAGGGGAAGGCAGGCCTGGGCAGTCACAGCGCACAGTGCACAGCGCCAGGGGGAGGGTTGGGGGAGGGGTGGTCGGGGGACCCGCAGGCTGTGGGCCTTAGTGGCCACCCCCGCCCGTCTCCCAGCAGCCCCTGAAGGCTGCCCCAGGAAGGCTCACATGCCCAGGGCTTTGCTCAGCCCCCAAGTGATACCCGGAGCCCAGTAGGGTGTGGCAGACAAAATAGCTTCCAGCCCAGCCCAACTTCACATCTTCCTGCCTAAGCCTTAGTTTCCCCTTCTGCAAACTCCATCTGAGTCTTGGTGAGACACGCAGGTGTAAAGGTGGGCGGGGCAGATTATGAAGGCAGTGGCCCCCACAGACCACGCCCCTCCTCCGCAGGGAGGGGCCGTTTCCACAACCTCAGTCCCAAGCCCCAGGATCAAGGGTGGCAGGATTCAGGGACTTGTTGAAGAAACGGAGGTGCCCCCACATGCAATCCTGGAGCCTCCATTATAGGGCCCCTGCCCCAGTGATCCCCGGGTTTGAGACCTGTGCCGCGTATCCCCACCACCACTCAGTGGTCTCTGAGTCACCCTTACAAAACCCAGGGATGACCCAAGAGTGCCCGTGGCAGGGCAGAGAGGATGCCAGGAGCAGGAGCAAACAGGCAGCGACAGAGTTGCTCCTTGCCATCAGGCCTGGCCATAGCACATACGTGCACACACATGCACACACGTGCACACATGCCGTGCCGGGCCTGAGAGCCCAGGCGCCTGCCAAGCCGCCTGCTCCTCTCCACACCCCAGCTAAGATGCCAGCTGGAGCCTTGGGGTCCTCAGAAGCCTCCTAAAGAGGTGCCCCTGGGCCTTACAGAGACTCAAGAGACAAACAGTCCCCCCGCTTCAGGGCCCTGTCTGCTCTTGCTTTTCCCTTTGTTGAAACTGCAGTTGCAGGTCGAAGTCTGTGCCCCAAACTCTAGGAAGGCACCGGGCGAGGCAGTCTACCTGGTCACCGCGAAGATGAATGACCTTGGTTCGAGCGCTCGCCTAGCATATGCCAGGTCCTGAGCCCCATGCGCCACTCAATACATCCATAGATTTGGGCTCATGAACAGCTTCCCCTAGAAATCAGACGGCTGGAGAACTGTCCCTCCACTCGGCCTCGAGCCCCTGCACGCAGCCTCCGTGCACCGGCTCAAGTCCCAGGTCCTGCACGCTTCACCCCACGCCCTCACCTCCCCCCGCATAAGGGAACAAGAAAGGCAGGTGACTCCCAGGGCACAGCTCAGGGAAGGAGCAGAGCCAACACCTGGCCCCAGCTCTGTCCCTCTCCAGACCAGTGCTCCCCTCTGGGGTGACTGCTGTGACCTTCGGCAGGTCACCTGTGCCAGCGACAGTCTCTGTCATTACCTGGAACTACCACAGTCCTGGGGGAAGGAAGGAGCCACGGAGCCAGTCTGGGTGATGATGACAGTGATGATGACAGCGGTGCTGGGGAGGAAGGAGGAAGGGACCGAGCGAAGCAAGGCAGGACCTCTGTGCCATGCATGCAGCAGGAGAGGGGATGGGACTCGCCAAGGGGACCTGGCTCATTCCTGCAAGGGCTTTCACCAGCTACGTGGCGCCCACCAAGGCATCTCCGTCTGTGAGCGTGCTCGGACTCCTCGAGCCTGCAGTGGAGGTGAAAACAGCCACCTCTAGCCCTGACGTCGGGATTCAGGGGCACCAAGCAGGCAGAGGACCTGGGCCCTCTGTCCAGGGTGTGAGCCCAGGACAACCTTTGCCAAAGCAGGTGGTACGTCTGGACACTGAGGTGGCAGAGAGAGAACTCCTGGCCCAGCGTTCACTCAGGGTCCGCCCTTCCCCTAGGGGAGCAGGCCCGATGGGGCACGGGTGAAGTCGTGCTCAGCGGTAGCCACCAGCCTCTCTGCCCGGGCCAGGGGGACTCAGCTCAGGAAACACCACCAGTGTGCAGTCCAGGAAGCTCCCTGGAGCCTCTGCCACACTTGGGCAGGTACAGGGTGGAGAGGGCCGGCCTGCGTGCCTCCGTATTTACCCGGCAGAATGGCATTCTTGGGGACATTAGCCCATTTATAGAGAATTCCTCAGCACTGCGGGAGGAGTAGGGGGAACCTGCCATCCTGCCTGGCACGAATGCCCCACCCCGGCAAGTCCCAGCACAGGACCTGCCTGCCTGCCTGGGACAGGGAGGGAGGCGGTGGCAGCCGGCCAGGTGGGGGTCCCAGGCACCCCTGCCTTCATCACGGCCTGCAACTGCCAGCTCCCCTTCCTGTGCCTTCTCCGAGCAGCAGGGATGTGGCTGCGACTTTTCCTTCCCGCGTACACACACACGCTTGAGCGTGCGCATGTACACACACATACAGCCAAGGTCCCCACGCACCAGCCCGTTGAGAAGGGACAAAAGAAAAGACTGTTGAGCCCTCTGTTGGACTTGAGAAGAAGCAAAAGAGCTTAGTTCAAATTCCATCCCTGGCTCAAGTTCCCACAAGACCTTGCACCATATACTCTACTCTCTGGGTCTCACTTTCCCCAACTGTCAGATGGGAATAACATCATGTGACTAAAGGTGCCTGGACACGGGGCTGGGCTGGGCCCTCACTGGAGTCACCTGGGGTCTGGCTGTCATCAGCAGCCAAGCTGCTCTGGGATACAGCACACGTGGGTGACTTGGGGACTAGCTGTTTCTACTTTCTGGGCCTCAGTGTTTCCACTTGTAAAATGAGCAGGTTGGGACACAGCTCCTGACATTCCTTCTATAACCTCCACGATATACATCAACGATAACCACATATGCAACATTTCCTTGCTCCAGAGAGAACAGGTGGAAAGACGGTGGTATCTAAGCAAAGGGAACGTGTGTCGGAGGGTGAAACTTCGGGTGCTGGGAACTCCCACGTGTGGCAAAAAGCAAACATCAAGGCCAGCAAGGGTGTTCGCTGGGGTGTCTCTGTCTTCCATCACCCCATAGAGAAAAACACCACTCAGGAGCGTGTGGCCTTGGCCAAGCTGTCCAGCCCCTTGCTGCCCGGGCTCCTCGCCTGTCAGCATGGGGTGTCTGTCCTGGGGTCCAGTGCGGATCTCAGAGTTGGGAAATCACAGATGCGGTCCACAAAGGCAGTCAGGCCGGCCTCGTCCAAGGTTTCCTCTTTCTCCAGCACGCTGTACTGAGCTCTGGCCTCATGCCAAGGAGGGCAGCAGAGCTCAGCCGTTGAGGCTCCTACTGTAAGTAGCTCATAGTCTAGTCAGGGATGGAAGGACAGGCCACAAATAAGTCTGAGACAGTGTATGACAGCACGGCTGAAGGAGACCTTGGACAGCTTTCTTGAGGGAGGTCATGTCTGAGCTCAGAACTCCTGAGCAGTCAAGCAGAGAAAAGAGGAGAAACACACCACGCAGAAGCAGTCTGTGCAAAGGTCCTGGGGCAGAGACCAGCTTGAGGCTTGGGGACAATGAGCCTAGGGAGCTAGATGAAGTTTCACCCTCTGACACACGTTCCCTTTGCTTGTCAAGTAACAGTGAGGTGAGGGGAAGAGCATGTGGGGCCATGAGGTCATTAAACTCCCCGTTACCTTCATCCTATCCCCAATTCCCTTTACCCACTTCCCTGGCATCCCAAGGCCCAGAGCCCTTGGGGCAGAGGCCAAGTCTTCTTCCAGGAAGGAGGTCATGTCTGGCGGGCGTTTCCGGAATGTGAGACTGTGGAGTCTTCCCCAGGCATGAGGAGCAGCAGCTCCCTCCCGGGAGCAGGGATGCCGCGGAGGAATGTGGCCCCACTGAGAGCTTCTGAGGCAAAGTCACAGCCTGAAAAGGCCTGAGCCCATGGGTTGGGATTAGGACAAATCCCTGCAGCACTAAAGCAGGCAGGGCTTCCCCGCCCCACCGACAGCCAGAAAGGTCCTCGGCTGACCCCACTCCCAGCCAGGGGCTAAGCCTTGTCCCTTCCCTCCATCCTTGAGGAGGGCTGTGGAGAGGAGACCCAGGCCAAGCCCCGGAGAGTGGGAGGTCCCAGCCCGGCTCCCCTCCCGCGACCCCTCCAGACCTGCGGGGAGAACTCAAGCCAGAGCCTCCAGCCACACTCAATCCACTCACCCTGTGACACACTGCGCACGCTAGTCCCCGGGTAAGCGTTAGTGCTTCAACCCTTCTCGGGTCTCCTGTACAAAGGTAGGTCTGAGTCATACATGTGCCATGCCATGGGTTTGCACACGCCGCACACACCCACCTGAGCAGCTTCCACAGCCCCCCTCCCACCTCATCCTGCCCACCCAAGGGTGACTTCTGTCTTCACTTCTGCCACCTGGTCCTGGCTTTGCAGCTTGTGCGCTGGGAATGAGCACAGTCACGGCGTGCTGTTTGTCTGGCTCCTTTGGCCAGCTCGTGTGGGACTGGGCTGCTGTAGCCTTGCAAGGATCACTTGTTCCTTCTCAGTGTTGTGTAATATTCCACCTTGCTCCTCAGATGAGCAGGTCTGGACCCCACCAAGCAGGGAGGTTTTAGCTCAGCGCTGTATCACTGTGGGAGGACGTGGAAGAACTTCCATGAAGTTATAAACTCCCACATCCTCAGCCTCCACCCTGCTGACTTTCTGTCCGAAATCTCTCCTTGACCCACTGCCACCGAATCTATCTGAGACCTCAGAGACCCAGAACACTACACTGTATCTGTGGATGGGCTGGAGCACTTCCCTCCAGAATGAGTGTAGCTGTTATCCACTGCTGCATAACAAGCAATCCCCAAACAAAGCAACTCCAACACGACAATAAACATTCACTGGTTCCTAGTTTCTGTGGGTCAGGACTCCAGCAGCAGCAGTCTGAGTGGCTCTAGCTCAGGCTCTGGGGCCCTTTGGGAGATGGAATGTCCCTGAGGATGCCCTGGCACTGCCCACAGCTCCTGATCACTCATGACCTTAACACGGGGTCCAGGCCAAGGCCCTTGGAAAGGAGCTTCACAAGACAGGGCAACTTCACTCCTAAACCCTCGTGTTCCCAGCAGCCCAGATCACAGCCCGGCACTCGGACCAACACAAGCTGGGTCCTGCTGCTGCCCAGATGCCCGCCTGGCTGGCCATCGCCTGGGCCTGCTCTCTGCTGAGCAGTCTCAGTGACGCCCACCCAGCCAGAGAGGACCACAGCTCCCCCCAGAGCTCCAGGCTGGCAGGGCGGGCAAGCCATAAAGAACACAGCCCTCAGGCGGTGTAAGCCATGACGTCTGGAGGACTGCACCCAGGCCGGTATGCTGAGGCATGGAGGGAAGGGCCTGGCCTCTGAGGGGACAGCAGACTGTGAGAGTCCTCACAGGGACTTCGTTTTTAAACTGGGATTGAACCTGAGCTATAGACCCAGCCCTGCCTCTTCCTTTTTTCTAGTTTTATTTTGACACAGGGTCTCACTAAATCACTTCGGTGCCCAGGCAGGACTCAGCCTCCCTCCGTGCTGTAACCACAGACGTACATGCAGACAGGCTTTAAACCAAGAAGTAACATCAGCCGTTTCGCTTTTAAACCCTCGGGGACTCGTTCTTCAGGGGCTCCCAGTTCCCCTCAACCTGGTGGCCACTCCTGCCTCACCCAGGAGCCGCCCACTCCAGAGCAAGCTGGATCAGCACTGCCTGGCCGTGAGACCCCAGCCAGCTGGCGTTCCCAATCTGTGCCTCGATTTCCCCTGCCGGTGAGATCAAACCTCTTGGGTTTTCCAGTGGAACTGAGGAGGGTCCAGGAGGGGCCATCATACGGGACCCCCACCTGCCGGCTTGACAGTGAGGAAACCCCGCTGGCTCCTCCTTCTCCCCTACCTCATCACCAGCTCTCCAGGCCGAGCGCCGGAGAGGACTGAACGTCACCCACCTCGGTCACCCACCTCGAGGGAAGCACTGCTGCCGGGCAGCACCGGGCCCTCGGGACCGATGCTCTCAGGCACTCCTGGCATCGCTGTCGCACTTTAGGGCCCAGAGAGGTGCGGCCATGGAGCCAGGCTTCAGGGCAGTGAAGAAACCAAGGGGCAGGAAAGCCGTCACATTCGTTCAGGGTCACCTTCTGGGAAGCATCTGCCTGTTGCACGCACGCGCATGCGCACACACACACACACACACGCATACACACGCACACGCACACACACACACACACTTCCTTGCATGCCGGGCACATCCGGCCACCGTGCTCCCAAGGCTGCTGGCCACTGACGCTTCTGGTGTTTCTGACGCTCCACATCTCCCTCTCCCTCGCTCCCCAGAGAAGGAGGTCCTGTGGCTTTGCCGTCTTGTGGGTAGGAGGGTGGTTGCCTGGCAGCCCTCACAGAGGTGGGCACTGAACTCAGAGCTCCTGCAGCTTGGCACAGTCCTGGGGCTCAGAGACCGGATGAGTCCACCATCCCCCCCCCCCAATGTCTTGTGGAGAATTGGCTGGCGCCGCCCGCCTGGACCAGGCCCTGCTGGCCCAGCCTTCCCCTGCCTGGCCTCCGGGCACCTCTGACGTGAGCCCCCCTTCAGGTGTCCGGCCCAGGCTCTTCTTCTTTTCTTCTCTCACTCTGAGCCAGGCAGGTTAAAAACATGCCAAAAATGAGCCCCTCTCGCTTTAGTGCACTCACATAATGTGCGGCAAAAGAGGCTGCATTAATCGCTAGGGACCCACATTTTTCAGTGACATTAATCTCTAGCCGGAAAAGCCTCTCGGGATGGTTCTTTTCAGTCTGAAGGCACTTAACGTGGGCCAGGGGAGCAGCGGGGGCCGCCTGGAATTCCTCTGGGCCTTGCAGCACCACACCCGCCAGCCCAGCCCGGCCAGCTTCCCTGGTTACGGCAGGCGAGGGGGGGGGGGCAGGTGGGGGCGCTGCCTTCAGGGGATGCCGGGAACAGAGGGAGGGGTGCTGAGAGGGCGGGGTGTGCCCCATGAAGGTGAGGAGGCTGGGCTCAACCCAGCTGGTCCCCAGGATGCCGATGGTGTGCCTGGGTGTGCCAAGGCATGTGTGTCTGTGCAATTGAAAGTGTGCAAATGTGTGAGTACGCAAGGGTGAGCTCATGTACACAAGAAGTCCAGGAAGCTGTGGCTGCAGCCAGAGCCATTGTGCAGCCACACTTCAGATGTCTGTATACACGTGAGCAAGATGGCGCCAGCGTGTGCGTGGGGCACATTGGTAATGGTGAATCACTGAAGCGCCACTGACTCCAAGGGCACAGATGTGAGGTGGACAGCGACCAGGCCCTACGGGAGCTGCAGGATGTGGTGCCCTACACACCCTCGCATCTGACAGTGATGGTGTCACACTGGTCACCGTGTCAGGTGACAGGAAGATGACGATGAAGACAGGTGCCAGTGGCAGGGCTTCACTTACACCTTTCACAGGGGCTGACCCTGCGTCTCTTCCGGCTCCACGCTCAGCAGCTTCTCATTGGTGGCTGCAGCGGACCGTGGTGACAGTGTCTATATTCACACCCTGGGAACTAACAGAGGCCGCTCACGCCAAGGATCGCTTTCTCCAGCGCGCTGCACTGTTGTTAGACGGCTCCAGTGCAGCACAGATAAGACACACCCCAGGCACATGTGTGCAGACCTTAGTGTGTGTGTGTGTGCACCATTCCCAGGAGTGGAACCTACCCAACCTGAATGCTGTTCATGCAGCTCCAAAAAGGATCTTGGAAAGAAAACATGCTCACAGGAACACAGGGAGCGTCGGACAGCCCCAAGGAGGCCAGGACACTCGGGGCCAAGTGGTCAGGATGGAGAAAGGCCAGCCAGGGGCTGGAAGAGAGAAATGAAGCCTCCAGGTGGCTGTGCTTCCTCGAACAAGAGGCTGAACCTCTCTGGGCCCCAAGTTACTCACCATGAAAGAGAGAGCATGACACCCTCTTCCTAGGTTTTGCTGTGGAACATGAGAAGTCGGCTCATGTTAACTAGCAAAGTGCTTGCTTGGCACAGTGTACATACAGCAAGGCAGTGTTATGGTGTTGGTGTTGTTAGACAACACAGGGGCCCGTAGAGGCTGTCTCTGTCCAGGGAGCAAAGGACTCGGAGCCCCAGCTGAGCAAGCAGGTGGCCAGCCTCATGCCGTGAACCTCACATCATCCTCCCTGTCCCCCAGGGCTCCATGGAGAAGCAGAGAAGAGGCCATGGTCACATCTATACCAAGGTTGAACTTCCCTTGCCCGACAAGGGTTCTGGGCCGAGGATTTAGCTCAGTGGTTCTGCCATCTCCAGGCAAGTGCAAGATCCCGAGTTTGATCCCTAGAACCACCCACCACAATGCCAGGCATGGTGGCTCACACCTGTAATCTGAGCACTTGGAAGGCAGAGATAGGAGGATTGCTGTGAGTTCTAGGCTCACCTGAGCTACATAGTGAGTCCAGAGCCAGCCTGAACTACAAAGTGAGACCTTGTCTCAAAAAAAAACTTAAAAAGAAGAAGAGGATCTAGGTTCAAATAGCTGTCACTCCTTCATCCATGAGCACCTTTAGCCCAGCCACCTGGTGCCCAACACATCACAGCTTTAGTGCACGCCACTAGCCTCAGTCTGTAGATGGCACAACGGGGGCCTTGAGAGGTCAAAAGACTTCCCCAAGCCTGACACCTAAGAAGTAGAGAACTCAGTCTGTGTGCAGTCCAAACCTGAATGATCTGCCACTACCCAGCAGGCGGCAGAGACCGTCAGGACAGAAGGGTCTTAGCTTCTAAATGGCCAGCCTTTGAGGGTACAGGTCCACGCCAATGGGACACATGTACAAAGGCCCAGGGGCAGGAGGGCAGGCTCGCTGCTCGCCCAGATCAAAAAGGACAGTGAGACAGCAGAGTGTGGCTGGGCCCGGAGCTGGGGGTTCCACCAAGGCCACAGAGATGCCCTGCAGAGTGTTAACGAGGGGACCAATGTGACATGATGTGATCAAGTCTGTCTGGGAGGCATTGGTGTGGCTGGGAAGCAGAGAGCGAGTGGGACAGGAGACAAACCTGGAGACAGAGAGCACACTGGGAAGTGGCTGTTCCACCAGGTGACAGAGGACGAGGGCCTGGACGAGGGGTGGACGAGGGGTGGCTAGAGGGGCAGCAAGGATAGGCCAGGGCACGAGGCTTTCCAGGCCACCAAGAGAGGTCCCTTTACCCCATCTTGAGATCCTGGGAAGCTTAGCATCACAAGACAAGTCTGAGTCAAGCCCAAGAGAATCTGACCATGACATCCAGCCAAGTACTGGGGCAAGCAAGACTTCAGATCCTCTTGGCTCACAAGCCCAAGCCACAGTCTTCTCCGACGCAGTCACCAGTCTGAGCCCCCAGCAGGACCATCCCCGGAGGCCTCTCGGGGGACATCAGCCCGCTGGCTCCCAGGTGACACCAGGGAGAAGCCACCAGGCCCCTGCACGCTGGCAGCCCCTTCCCAGCTGCCCTGTTGCTCTCCGGAGGGGGCTAACAGCAGAGATGTTTTTGCCAAGGAGGCAGGAGGCCCTGGGAGCTGCCCAGCGAGCGTGGCCGTCCATCACCCGGTTGAGAAGCCACCGCCGTGGGTAGCTGGACTGGGGGTGGCTGTACACACATCTCATCGTGTTTTGTTTTTGTTTTTTGAGTCAGGGTCTTGCTATGTAGTTCAGGCTGCTCTTGAACTCAGTGTCGACCTCCAACTCCCAGCGGTCCTTGTGCCTCAACCTCGAGTGCTGGGATCACAGGTGTGAGCCGCCACAGCTGGCCCCACCTTTCATCTCTGCCCATGGCTGCTCCACGTGGGCTCCCAGGGCACCTTCATCAATTCCAGCCCGGAAGCCCGCAGGATGATGGTGCATGTGTCCATGGGTGCACCCTTCTGAGTGTGTGAATGTGCGTGTGGCCATCGTCCTCCTTGTGCATGTGTGCGAGGCAGACCTGGGTGCAAGGTCGGCCCCGCCCCTTCCTAGCTGGGTTGCCCTGGGCAGCTTCCTCAGCCGTATTTCTTCATTGTACCCTGAGGACAATCATGCGGCACAAGGGGAAACACCGTAGGTTCTTGCAGTCCTAAGCAGCAGCTTCATGGACACGGCTGGAACGGAGCACGTTTCATAAACACCCCTCCTGCCCTCGTTACGCAGGGACCAGGGTGCAGCTGAAAGGCACTAGAGGAGGCCACTGACCCGACTGAACCAGAAGCAGATTGTGTCCAGAGCCTGGCGACAAAGCCCAGCCCAGCTGGCCCCTGGGTTCACTTACAGAGCTTGTGTAGAGAACTCGGCGGGGCCTGCCATCCACTGCCAGTCCCTCAAACTAAAGGGCCCTCATCAGTGGGATTCTCCAGCTGGGGAGACGCCTAAGACCCTGGCAACCAGAAGTGACACACACCGGTGTCCACTCCGGGCTCCAGGTGACCCCTGGCAGCAGTCTGGGTACAGAGGACAGAGACTGAAGTCTGGAGCAGACAGGGGTCCGGGAGAGTCCAGCCGAGGTCTTCCAGGCCCTCTGGGTGACCCCTTCTCGCTCGAGGCTCAAAGCTGGGGACACCAGCTCATCTGGACAAGGAGAGACGACGCAAAGGCACTTTGGTCACTTGGCGGATCCGTCTAACGACAGGGCGGGTGCTGGCCCATCCTCAAGTCAGCAGCCTCAGGTCTGGCTCAGAGTCTCCCAAGAGCCTGGGCAGCCTGGACGCGCCTCAAGGAACCGAGGTTAACAGGCCCAGCCGGGGACCCTCCCCCTCCTCCCTCGGCCCCGCCCTCCACCCCTCCTCCCTCGGCCCCGCCCTCCACCCCTCCCCAGAGCACTCCAGCCCTGCCTGCGCTCCTGCTGTCCAAAGGCTCAAGTCTCTGAACATTTAGAAGCCTCTCTCATTTGCCAAACTACTGAGCCAAAACCCAAAAGAATTTTAATTTGTATTTCTCTGATAGCAGTGAGTGGGAGCTCTTCGCATGTAAATTTTTATCCATTTCACTCCTACTTATATTTAAATTTCTTAATTGTTCTGCATACACATAACACATACTTTAAAAGACATAAAAAGATAGACTCTGGGGCCACAGATGTAGCTCAGTGGTTCCGGTGCCTGTCTTGCAAGCGCAAGGACCCAGGTTCGATTCCCCCATTAACTACCTAACAATACTGAGTGTGGAGACTCATCCCAGCAGCAATCAGTACCACATACCACAGTGCTGGGCGTGGTGGCTCACACCTGTAATCCCAGCACTTGGGAGGCAGAGGCAGGAGGATTGCTGTGATGTGAGTTTGAGGCTGAGCTCAGGACCAGCCTGAACTACAAAGCGAGACCCTGTCTCAAAAAACCTAAAAAAAAAAGATAGACTCTGGAAAACTAGCTACTACCCCCAATCATCGCCCCCAGGAAAAGCCATCTTCTATTTCCTAATTGTACATCCACATTTACTCCAGGGCCCAACAGCAACCTTCTCACCTGGCCCAACAGGTTCCGGATGAGGGAACCCTTTCCTGCCTCTTTCCTCCTTTGCACAGCTAATCACATCATACTAATCTTCAGATAACAATATATCTTGGCGGTGTACTTCTCCCTTACTGAAGAAAGAACTACTTTTTCCCTGTTCCTTGCTGTATAATATTCCACCAAAGCAGCCATAGCTGGGGCTACTTTGTATCTCTTGCCAGCACAGAAAATCCGTCACTGGAATCTCACTCCATACAGGTGTGAGTTTATTCCTGAGAAAAGCTCCTAGAAGTGTGGTTTTTGGCTCAGAGCCCGTGAGAAAGTTCAGATGAGCCTTTCCTTTCCTTATCTCTGCATGAATAGTCCCATTTCCTGTGTATCTCTGATCAAGGGACCCTCCATGCTCGTTACTTTTTCTGACAAGAAGACAAGGGTATCACACTATTGATTTGGTTGACAGCTTTCTCATTTTGTGTAGGTCTGGTCACATTTTTCATATTTCTTTGAAAGGCCTACTTGTTTTCCTTCTCTGTGAATGACCTGCTCATGTGTCTCATTTGTTTTTCTATCGAGTTGTCACCTGTTTCTTTTTTATTTATAGAAGCTCTTTATATATGAAGGACACTTTAAATCATTTAAATAGTTCCCCAAGAGTTGAGTAGAAATGGCCTGGGAAGCTGTCTAAGCCTAGTAACTTTCAAAAGAGTAATTCTTCTGTTTCTTCTATGGTTATTGGTCTGCTTAGATTCTCTTCTAGATACTTTTTTTTTTTTTTTTTTTTTTTTTTTTTTTTTTTTTTTTTTTTTTTTTTTTTTTTTTTTTTTTTTTTTTTTTTTTTTTTTGCGGTACCATGGATCGAACTCTGGCTCGTGTGCTTCTAAAGGAGCCACAATACCAGTTAAGCTAGACCTCCAGCCCTGGATACATTTTTATAAGCTATATTTTCTATGAAAATCATCTTTTTCACATACATTTTCAAATGCATTTACATGTTCATTTTATTTTCTCATAAATGGGGGTTATTTCCAATATACATTTCTTCTTTTATAAATTTAGGCTTTTCCCCTTTTTCCTTATCTTTTGAATTACATCACTTAAGGTTTATTTTTCTAAAATAAAATTCAGGACAGGTGTGGTAATTCCCGCACATATGCAGTTCCAGCACTTGGGAAGCAGAGGCAGGAGGATTTCTTGAGGTTATCCCTCCACTACATAGTGAGCTCAGGCCAACCTGAACTACAACGTGAGACCTTGTCTCAAAAAAATCTAAATAAATAAATTAAATTAAATTCAAATTTTATTTTAAAGTTTTATTTCTTTTTCAAGTACATTTAAAAGTCTAAAGTCATTTCTAGTATTAGTAGTATTAGTTCTAGCATTTTTCCTACTCATAATTTTTTAATATTCACTTGCATCTTTATAAATATGTCTTCCTTTTAATTTCTTCAGGGTTATCTTATTGCTGTTTTTCTAACTTGTGGGATTCCTTATGTATTTCTGTCTCTTTTTCTCAGTACTAGGGAATAAACTCAAAGCCTTCAAATTTATCTACATCCTTAGCCTTTTCTATTGTATTTTTTATTTGAGACCTAGACTCACCAAATCATTAAGTTTCCCAGGCTAGGCTTGAACTGACATCTTCCTGCTTCAGCCTCCAAGAGGACTCGGATTACAGATGCTCACTAACACACTCAGCTTCAGTCTTTATTACTTATTACTAAAAGTATTTAAAGCTCTGAATTTTTGTCTGATCTCTGTTTAACAGTATCCCAGTATGCCTCTGTGGATTCATATTATTATATCAATTTTCTGAGTTTCTGTAATTTGCATTAATATCTTTTTTATGTAAAATAAAACTCATCATGTTTTATTTTTAATTTCTTGTTGTACCTAAAATGTAACTATTATTAAGAACAACATCATTTATTTTCCTTTTCCTTCCCCCAACTCAGATTGATAATTTTATATTTCTTACCATTCATCTTCACATCTGTAATAAATTGCATCTGAACTAATTTCATATTCAAATTCTATCCTTTCACCTTGGAGCTATATAAGATAAGGAAATCTGGGCATATTTATATTGCTGTATTTCTTCTTTTCTCCTTTCTCTCCCTATATTTGTCACTGTGATTTTCATACAGTTTCCTTCATTTCTGCATGCTTTGTTTCTTCCCACTGAAAACCTTTGGCTGGCTTGTACCTGGGCTGAGCTCCTGGCCAGTCTCTCTTCTTTAGTCCGTGTTTTTCCTCTCTGAGTTGAATAGCAAAAAATTGTTAAAAGGTCATGGAATTGGGCACAGTGGTCCATGTCTATAATCCAGGGCTTAAGAGGCTGAGGCAGGAAGGTCTCAGGTTCAAAGCCAGCCTGGGCAATTTAAGAGAGATCTTATTTCAAGAAATATTTCATTAAAAAAAGGAAAAGAAGGGGCCGGGGAGTTAGCTCAGTGGTTCCGGCGCCTGTCTCGCAAGCGCAAGGGCCCGGGTTCGATTCCCCGGTAACCACATAACAATACTGGGTGGGGAGACCCCCCACCCAGCAGCAACCAGTACCACATACCACAGTGCCGGGTGTGGTGGCTCACGCCTGTAATCCCAGCACTCGGGAGGCAGAGGCAGGAGGATTGTGATGTGAGTTGGAGGCTGAGCTCAGGGCCAGCCTGAACCACAAAAGCGAGACCCTGTCTCAAAAAAAAAAAAAAAAAAAAAAGGAAAAGAAGGTTGAGGATTTAGCTCAGTGGCTCAGCGCCTGCCTTGCAAGCACTAGATCCTGAATTCAGTCCTGCGTGACCACATACAATAATGTCGGACGTGGTGACTCACGCCCACCAGCAATCAGTACTGCATACCACAGTGCCGGGCGTGGTGGCTCACACCTGTTATCCCAGCACTTGGGAGGCAGAGGCAGGAGGACTACTGTGAGTTTGAGGCTCTCCTGGGCTACATAGTGAGCTCAGGGCCAGCCTGAACTACAAAGTGAGATCCTGTCTCAAAAAAAAAAGAAGAAAGGAAAAGATCAAGGACACCTGTTGTGAGTTTTATCCTTGCGTATTAAAAAGCTGCAGAGGCCCCCTGAGGACTTCTGCCACCTTGCTGAGCAGATGAGGAAGCTAAAGGCCGGAGACGGGAGCAGTGTCATCAGTGTCCCCGGCCTGAGCCAGGACGAGCCCCACAGGCAGGGCCCTCCCTTCCCACCCACCTTTCCTCTGCCTTCCTGCCTTCTGGAACAGTGTTGGGAAGGAAGTGTGCCCCCCTCGCTGGGCTGGGTGGTGATTTTCCACCGATTCCCTGGCACTTCCTCTCCCCTGGGGGTCGGCGGCAGGGCCGGGCCAGGGCACATCCTCCCCGGGAGACAGGGAAAGTGTAAACTCATCCTGGCGCGGCAAGGCCCCACCTGTTCCGATAATCTCTCTAATCCTGCCCATAATTGCTCTTTATTAACGGAGGCGCTGCCATCGTTACACACTGACAAGAGGGCGTCGGGGGAGAAGACAAGGGGATCAGAAGCTGCTCACACTTTCCAAAGGGGTTTATGTGCCATGACCAAAATAACCTTGTGGGGGCAGCTTCAGCTCTGCCTGGCCCATCTCAGAGCCCAATATGGAAGCCCCAGGACCTTGAAAGCCCAAGCCAGGCCCAGAGCTCCCTGCCAGGCACCGGGGGCCCGCGGACTCCATGCATGCGCGCACCTTCTCAGAGAAGGGTTTGTGCAAGGTCGTGACTTAGCTTTGCAGATCCACAGCTAAATACCTTGCAGCCTGGCTCTTCCCAGGTTTTTGGTCTCATGGGGAAGTGACAGGTTCCCACTCACGATGCCATCGATGGCTGAATGTGGAGGAAGAGACAGGAGAGCCATGATTAAAGTATAGCTGGAAATTCCCCAGAGGACACCACAGGAAGGACGTCCGTCGAAGGAGCCGTGAGCTAGGACACTGGGACTGCGATTCCACTGGAACTGCGTAGCAAAGGTCTGAGACGGAGAGGAGTGGGGCGGGGGCTGCAGGGGACCGAGCTGAGTCACACGGGACTAGGGAGGCCCTGAAGTTCAGACAGAGAGGCCACGGGCCAGGTGATGCCTTAGGAAAAACACTTACAGCTGGATTGGGGGAACTGCCAGATACAGAGAGAAATTCAGGGTACTTGGCCCAGAATGAGGAGTTTGGAACCTGAGCAGTAATGGGAAGAGAAATGAGAGGTAGACCGAGGGCACCAAGGCACAGGGATACCAGGGCACTGACCTTGACGACCATACTGACCATCCACCCGGGCACATGGTCAGATGTGAAATCAAGCTTTTCAAGCATTCCCAACACAGCACACTGTGCTCAGCCTGGCACAAGGTCTGGCAGAGACCAGCGGACCGTGGGCTGCCCTCCCTGCCCCAGAGCCCAGGAGGGCGCGAGGTAGGCGCAGGGACCTGCACTCCAGGCTCTGCAGCGCCCTCCCCCTGACCAAACCTCACTCTTCCGGACAAGCTCAGCCTGCAGGTGCCCTGTGGCCTCCTTCTGCCTCCCTCCCCTTGGCCTCCCAGCGGGTTGTCTCTGTTCATTCTGTCTATGCCCAACTTGTGCCAGCCTTTCCTCCAACTCAGCTTAGCCCGAAACACCCATGTTTAGTCTTTGCTGCCCACTTCTCCCCTCCTCTGTACCCAGCTCCCACCCAGGGACGACATAGTCCATGGCCGGTTCACAGGAGCCAACACTGAACATCGCATCTGAGACAGGCCAGGGCAGGGATCCGAGAGCCGGACTGACAATGCCTTCTGTCCACATCCCCCTTCCCGGCTGAGGTGGAGCAGCAGGGGCAGCAGAAGGGCAGGAATGGTGACAGGGCACCCCAGGGTAGCCCTGATGTCTCCCCCAGTGCTTCACTATCATTTCCCGAAAAGACGCTGCCACCAAGCATGGGCGGCAGAGAGGACAGCTGCCTCCTGGTTCCCAGGAATCTGTGTTCTGAGAAGAGAGGTGATAGACAAACTTATCCACAGGACCCTGGGCTGGCGCCGTAGCAGGCCTGGCCTGCCCACTCCATCCCTGGGCCAGGACTCCGGGAGCCTGGAATATCGTGGCTCTGCGGCCAGGCAGCCAGTTCCCGTGTGTTGGTCCCACCCAGCGCTCTCACTAACCCCTTCGGCCTCTGCATCTGTACAAGGGTGTGCAGCCTTCTCTCGGCACCAGTTAGACTACATGACCTATGTGCCTATGGGCAAAGATGGTGGCAAGGACCCTGGGAGGGCAGGACACAGGGCTCCAGGAGCCCGGCTGAGATGTGCTTGCTGTTTTCACCGCATGGCCAGCTACAGAGGACTGAGAGGCCTGGTTGTGGACCTGCTGGCCACCCCCTGACCATGTAACGCTGAGTGATGCCTTCCCACTCCCAGCTCTGCTTTATGAACTATGAAGTGAGGAACTAGAAGACTCCTCCTTTCTGCTCAGCCCCTAAGAGCAAAGCAGAAGGCTCCAAGGTTCCCTCTCCCCTCCTCAGCCTCTTTGGGCGAGGGCTCCACTCCCACACCCTGGTCCAAACACTTCAGCATTTCCTGTCCCTCTGACCTGCTCCCTCCCGGGCAGAGGTCCCGTCCCCCAGGGCCATCCTTGCCCACCTCATCACTGTCTTCCTCCTTGACCTGCTGACTGCCTGCTTCCTCTGCCCAGACACAAGAGCTGCAGGAAAGGGGTGTCCAGCTCACAGGAGGGCCCCCACAAACATGCGAGGCCAGCGTGGGTTGTGATGCAAGGCCCAGACGGCCCTGTCCAGCTGAGCCCTCCCACAGCCTGGAAAAGCACAAGGCTCCTGGTGCCTGCTGGGCACATGGCCCTTGCCCTTGAGGTCACAGACCTGAGACAGCCACTGGGCCCCAAAGCCCTCAGAGGGCCCAGGTTGGCCTGGAGGAGGGGCAGTGATCTCAGGGCTCATCTTTTGTCCCAGGCCCCACCAGATTTTAATTCCAAGGTTCAAAGCGCCTTTGCCCCTTCCCAGATAAAAGGCCACTCAGCCGGAGAGATGAGCTGGTTAATAAAGGACCTTGGAGCTCTGGAGAGCAGGCCCACCGCACCGGCGGCCCACACCCTCCGCCTGCAAAGGCGCTCAGCCCAGGCCGCCGTTCCAGCCCGCTGCCCCACAAGAAAAACCCATTAATTTAACACTAATAGGATTTTCAATTTGTCACAATCCTGGGAGAGCTGGGAGGTGGGAGGAGGAGGAGGAGGAGGAGGAGGAGGATGGGATTCACAGAGTGTCCACATTCAGGAGCTATGAGAGGAGCTGGAGCTACAAAAAAGACAGGACCCCCCCACTCCAGGGCCTTCGGACAAGCACATCTCCTGGCCTCCATTCCCTCCACAGAAAAAGTAAAACTGAGCCACGTGCTGTGGTGCATGCCTACAACCCAGGTATTTAGGAGGCTGAAGCAGAAGGATCACAGGTCAAGCCCACTGTGAGCAGTTTAATAAGACCCTGTCTCAACATAAAAAAGTAGAAAGGGCTGGGGACATAGTTCAGTGGTATCACATCCCTGTGTGTGACCCCCCCCCACTACAAAAAAGGAAGAAAAGAAGGAAGGTAGGAAGGAAGGGAGAAGAAAGGAAGAAAAAGAAAAAGGAAAGCAAAGGGGTAAGGAAAGTTAATAAAAGCTACTTGGAGAGGAGACTGTGAGATTAAATGAGCCTGTAAAGGAAAAACATCAGCAAACGCTGCCGGACGGGGGCAGTTGGCCCTGTGACTGCTGCCATCCTGCCTGGCTTTCCCCCCTGCTCCCTTCAGCGTGCACAGGGAGCCCGGGCGGCAGGGGCTGAGGACCCCGCCCAGCCCAGCCTCTCCCCAGCCGACACCCCGGAGTGGAGAGAGCGTCTGGGAGCCGGTGCGTGGCCTTTTCATCCTCCCCGGGATCAGCATCCTGAATTCCTGGTGGTTCAAGGGGAGCCGAGGATTTGGAGCCTCTGCACACGGCGGCCGATCGGCAGCCCTGGCTCGTGCCAACCAGCTGCGTCTGGGTTACAGCTAAGCACAGCGCACCAGCTGCCCGAGCCCTGCTCTCCGGGCGAATTCCTCTGGGATCAGGAGATGCCAGACAGCAGGATGTCTGTGTCTCTCCTCCGCTGCGGGTTCAGCACAGAGCTTCCCATGGCCTGCATGTGAGGGGCAGCCTGCCCGGCCAGGGTCTTGCGGTGACCCATAGGGAGAGACGTGCCCTTGGCCACAGTTGATAACGGACAGTGACAGGCATGCACTCCAGATCCCGAGGCCCACACACAAGCCCACCTGCCTGGTCCCCAGGCCTGGCTCACAGCCATCACTGGACCCGCTGTGGCTGCCCCCAGGAGAGAGTGGGACGGGGACTCGGGGCTGCCCCTACATGTGCTCTGGGAAGCTGCCTCCCTGGGAGAGTCCTCAGGACAGACTGGGCAGCGGGGGACAGGGAGGACCAGCCAGCATGCCTGCGGTCCCTGTTCGCTTTGCCTCCGTCCCAGCCTCCATAGGAGCCCCAACCATAATTTATGGCACAGCCGTGAGGATGGCAGCGGGAAGGGAGGAGAGGCGACAGGGAGACCAAACTGGGGGCGGCTTCAGTTACTCCACATCCCCGTCCCAGCAGGCCCACTCGGGTGCTCAGAGAACCATATATCTTGTACACAGAAGAAAGAGAAGCAGCAGGGGGGTGTCTGCCCGGGTCCCACACGCAGACACGGTGGCTGCGCCTTCGCCAAGATCAAGGCAGAGGGGCCCAAAGGTCCTGGAATAGAAGCCGGCAGGTCCTCAGGCCTGGAGGCTGAGTGGACCCCAGCAAAAGCCACTAGAAAAGACTTCTCGGCCAAGCGCCACCATATAGGTCACGGAGAGCCACAGTGGGCTCTGGGGATTCTGGATGAGGCTGGGGAAGAGGGCAGGCTGCCCGCTCTGGGACAGTGGTGTCCTGCCCACATGGCAGAGGAGACAATCAGGGAAAGGCTCCCTGTTCGCGCCCAAGACCTGTCGGCCGTGAACTGTCCAGAACATGTCTGCTTGAGTCCTAACACCCTGGGCTCGCACAGCAAGGATCCGGCTTTGCTCACACGTGAGCGGGGCCGGGGAGTCGGAGGCAGCATGTGCTCGGGCAGGAGAGGGACCGTGTGGCACACCCGGTCTCAGTGCAGCGATCCCAGCATGCAGAGCACTTGTCCCACCCTCTAGGAGGTTCCCCGAGTTTCCAGCTCCCACAGAATGAGCCCCAGGGCTCCGGCTTCCACCTGCATTCTAATCTGGCTGTATAAACTGGGTGAATTGTTTGTTTCTCTGTGCTTTTGGTTCCCTGGGGGAAAATATAATGGATGAGAAGAAAAATAAGTAAGTTCTCTTGTTCTTTAGAGGTAAATGTCCTTCATGACAAGCTTCATGAGCTGCATTCCAGACAAAGAGCGTTCTCTCCCACAATGCAAGGTGGTGCCATCTGGGAACTAGGACTCTAAGAACGGGATGGAAGTTATGGATGGAAGTGTCTGTCATCCATTCATCACTCAGTCACATAGCAGTGGTTGACACAGTTGCTCACAGAAGTCGGACTGGACTCCAGGGACACGATAGCAAAGAGAAGCTGTCCCTGAGCTCCAGGACCTACAGGGCTGGTGGATGCTCTGCCAGAGCCAGTGGGTGGTGCAGGTGGACAAGGCAGCTTGAGAGAGACTGCTGAACAATACAGAGGTAGCCAAGAAAAGGGGGTGGTTTGAAGAGATCTGGAGGGCCAGGGATTTAGCTCAATGGTTCTGGCACCTGTCTTGCAAGCACAAGGACCTGGGTTCGATTCTCCAATAACCACATACAATACTGGATGTGGAGACTCACACCCAGCAGCAATCGGTACCACATACCACAGTGCCGGGCGTGGTGGCTCACGCCTATAATCCCAGCACACGGGAGGCAGAGGCAGGAGGATTGCTGTGATGTGAGTTTGAGGCTGAGCTCAGGGCTAGCCTGAACTACAAAGGGAGACCCTGTCTCAAAAAAAAAAAAAAAAAAAAATGGAGATCTGGAAGTGGCAGCCACCTGCAGAGTCACCTTCCGGCTCATTCCCCTGCTTTTCCTCAGCAGGCAACAGCACCACAGAATGAATGAAGGAGTGGATGACAGAGGGATAAACAAGTGCGTGAGCAAAGAAGGCAGGACGCAGAACACACGCCACAGACGAAGCACCCACCTACCTGGGAAACCATCTGGAGAGCGAAGGTTTTGTGGGAGGTGGACCCAGCATCTGGACATTTCAGTGCCATGTGGACGACCCAAAGCTCTGGATTCTGACTTCTTCCACAGACCCCGGGAAGGAACCTGCAGGTCTGTCCCCTGGCCACCGACATGACTGATCCCTGACCCACATCCAGTCCCTTCTCCTCAGAGGGCCGGGCACCATCCACTGACTCCCTCATGCACCTCTTGATCATCGGCCACACGCCGGGAAGAGTGCCAGGTCCCAGGGTGCTTGCCAGCAGTAAAGGCCAGCTTTGGGGCTCCCTCTCTATGCCATCCTTGGCCAGTCATGATCGTATGAGGGACCCACCTGGGTGCCCAGCGGGCTACTGGACCTTCCCTGTGTGCTCCCCAGCAATGACAAGCTGGGGCCTGGGCAGCAGCCGCTCCCCGCTCCTGCTCCCGCCCAAGCTCATGGCCAAGGGCAAGGCACACTCATGGCTAAAATCCCATCAGTGGCCTCTGGCCAACTGGCTGCCACTTGCTTATTTTGCTTGGAACAGGAAATACATTTTTCTACTATTTATACTGCTGACCTCAGGAATAAACTAATTGCTGCTGTGAAGCTGCATTCCCACACTGCCCAGCTCACATCTGTAACCTCTGGTTGGGAACCATACCGAAGAGGTGCCAGACGGCTGGGGGGTCTGGGGGTTCAGGCCCTTGGACACTCCCATCCTGCCCCTAAGTCCTCAGGGAGAAGGATTTGAAGTCACAAGTCCTCACAGCTGGATCTGCAGCTGCGCCCCAGAGGATGTCTGCCTACGTCTTCCAGTGCCCACAGCAAATCTCTTCTCCAGGTCCTGGTCTCCTGATCTGCTCCGTGGAGGTGCAGTACCACGGAGCCCCCAGGGGTTGCGTGGAGTAAATGACACCATGTCTGAGAACAGTTTCGGGTAAATGTGATTACCCCAGAAGACCCATCAGCCTGAACGGCCCAGCCCCCAAGGCCGGCTTGGCTCGGGCAGTCCTCACATCTGGGCCAGTAACAGCATCCACCAGATGTGCTGTGGACCCCAGCGCCTTCACTGGGTGAAAGCAATCACCTGTCTGCGAGGCTGCTGCCCACAGGAGCAAGACCCACCTCTCCATACAGGCAGCCATCAGCAGAAGGCCAGGAAATAGAAGTCAAGTGAAGGAATGAAAGGCAACAGTGGCCTAAAGGTACTATTTTTTTTTTTTTTTTTTTTTTTAGGTTTTTTGAGACAGGGTCTCGCTTTGTGGTTCAGGCTGGCCCTGAGCTCAGCCTCAAACTCACATCACAGCAATCCTCCTGCCTCTGCCTCCCGAGTGCTGGGATGACAGGCGTGAGCCACCACGCCCGGCACTGTGGTTGCTGCTGGGTGTGGGTTTCCACACCCAGTATTGTTATGTGGTTACCGGGGAATCGAACCCCAGGTCCTTGCGCTTGCAAGACAGGCGCTGGAACCACTGAGCTAACTCCCCGGCCCCCTAAAGGTACTATTTTAACTGATGTTTTTGAAGGTTTACTGAAATGAGCAAGCATTTGCTCAAGGTTTAAGGTTTTAGGTTCTAAGACCCCGACAGCACTCTCATGACTACCCAACTGCCATTGTCAATATAGAAATGAATGGACAGAGCTGTCTTCCAATAAAACTTTATTTACAAAATAAGCTGTGGACCAGATTTGGCCAACTCTTCTGGTTGAACCAGTCAATACCATCATCAAGTCCTTGATTTTTCCTCATCTCCCCTTCCTCTGATATGTCACCAGGTCCTATTGACTCTTCTTGCTCCACGATGTCACCTCCTCAACAGCTTCTGTGTCAGCCAGCCTCCCATCACTACCAAAAAATACCTGAGCCAGTCAATTTATAAAGAGAAAAGGTTTAGTCTGGCTTCAACTTTGGCAGATTCCAGCCGATGACTTGTTGGTCCTGTTGCTTCAGAGCCTTTTAGCTTACTAAGGAGATCATAACAAGCATATGTGGTGGAGCAAAGCCACACACTTCATGGCCCAAGTGCAAAAAAGGTGCAAGAGGAGACTGGACCCTGGAGTTTTATAGTTTTGTGTTTATATGTATGCTTACGGGCCATTTCAAATTTATTTCTGTAAAAAGTTTAAATAAAGTCTAAGTCTAGACTTATTTTTGTCCTTTTTCAGATGTGGATGACGAGTTGTCTTAGCACCATTTATTTAAAAACAAAAAACAAAAAAATCTCTTCCCCCATTGAATTGAGTTTGTTCTTTTGTCAAAAGTCAGCTAACTATATTGTGTGGGTTAATTTCAGGGAGGTTTCTATCCCACTCAACTGATCTGTTCAGTCCCCAATGAATATCGCCTGGTCTTGATTATTAGTGTTATGTCAGATCTTGAAGTTGGCTACTTAGTCTTCTGATTTTGTTCTTTTTACTATTCTGGATCTGTTGCTTTTCCATATCAACTGTATAATCAGTTTGTCAATATTCACAAAATAATTTGCTAGGACTGTAATGGGGAGTGCACTGAATCTGTACAACAAGCTTGAAAAAAAAAAAAACTGACACTTTGACATTACTGAATATTCCTGTTCATGAACATGGACTATCTCTACAGTTCATAGACTGTTTAGATCTCCTCAGAGTTCTTTCATCAGTTTTTTTAGTTTTCTTTCTGTAGCTCTTATATCTCAGTATTTCATTTGAGGGTGCAAATGTAAAGGACACTGTGTGCTTAACTTCAAGTTTCACTTGTTCATAAGCATTTGTAAGGGCAGCTGACTTTCATCTATTAACTTTGTATCCTGCAACCTTGAAGCAATCCCTTACTTTAACGAGTTTTTCTTATGTTCATTCTTTGGAATTTTCTACAAAGATAGTCATGTCATTTGTGAGTAGAAAATCTATGTTTCTTTCTTCCCACTCTGTATACATCTTAGTTTCCTTTCTTATCTTTTTCTCTGAGCTAGAACTTCCAATAGAAGGTTAAGTTCGGATACAAGGGCCAGCTTGCTTTGTTCTCAGTCTTAGTTTGAAAGCACCTAGTTTTTCACTCTGTAGTATGCTGGCTGTAGGCTGTATTAAGTTGAGGAAGTTTTCCTCTATCTCTAGATGGCTGAGGTTTTTTTTTTCATGAATGAACATTAGATTCTGTTAAATGCTTTTCTGTGCTGCATATAACTCTGAGCTTGGAGATCAGTTTTCAGTTGCCACACCAGAAGCCTGACTCCCTACAGTGAGTAGGGCAAAATGGACACCATTAAAATTAAACATTTCACTGGGTCTGGTGGCATCACCTGTAATCCCAGCACTTAGGAGGCTGATGCAAGAGGACCTCTGTGAGTTTAAGGCCAACCTGGACTACACAGCAAGACCCTGTCTCAGAAAAGTTAAATATTTCCAGTACATAGAAAACACTGTTAAAGAGAAAGGGGGTATCAATTAAACCAATTTTTTAAAAAGCAGGGAAAAAAAAGGTGGAAAAGCCACAGATTAAAAGAAAATATGTACCAAAAGAATGTGTATATATACATATATGGAGCATATACAATGTTATATGCATATAACATATGTATATACATATGTATGTATATATACATATAGCATATATGCAAATGATGCATATGTATGCATATATGCATATAACATGTGTATGCATATATCATATATGTATATAATATATGTGTGCATATATGCATATTATATGTATGTATATTATATATATTATATATATGTGCACACATATATCTGGTAGATGACTTATGTCCAAAACATATAGAGTACTCTGAAACTCAACAATAAGAAAACAAAATAGACAAAAGATCTAAAAGATTCCTCGCCAAAGAACAGAGACAGATAGTAAATAGGCATATGAAAAAATGTACACAACATCACACGCCACAACAGCACTGCAAATGAAAATAACGAGACACCATCACACACCCATTAGAACAATTAAAACCAAAACTCTGACAATATGCTGAGAATGCGGCATTCCAGGCAACCCCATTGCTGAGACCAACGTGAGATGGCAGGGGCACTTTAGAGACGAGCTGGCAGTTGCTCCCAAAGTCTGCCACACAATCACGCTCCTGGGTATTTACCCAAGTGGGCTGAGAATATCCGCGCAAGTGTTTACAGCAGGTCTGTTATTCATAACTGTTCCAAACTAGAAACACAGTGTCCCTCAAGAGGTAGAGGGGTGAGCAAACAATGAATAGCAGCCAGCGATAAAAAGAAAGGAGAATCAGGCCATTAATGACACGGAGGAACCTGGCGCATCCCTCAGGGAAAGCCGCCGCAGCAGGCACACTTGTGTGGCATCATGGGAAAGGTAAAAGCTGGAAGATGTAACTCAAGGGTAGAGAGCCGCACAGGGCCCTGGGTTCAAGCCCCAGCACCAAAAAGAAAATGTCAGAGGTTGGTGTTTTCGTGACAGGGTGGAGCAGGATGAATAGGGAGCATATGAATGAAAATATTCTGGGATCTACGAGATGCGTGACCTGATGCCTGTCAACACCCACATAACTGTGTAGCACAGAGAGCGAATTCTGATGTCCACTATCCATGCTAGTTAATAATGAATCAACACTGTCATCAATTATAACAAATGTACCACACTAATGCAAGATGTTAATAAAAGGGGAAACGGGGTGTGTGTGTGTGTGTGTGTGTGTGTGTGTGTGTGTGTGTGTGTGTAGCCTTCCCTCAGTTTGGGTCACTAGTAAGCTGGCGTCCGTGTTGGGGGGGGCAGGGGAGAGTATAGGGGCACTCTCTATACTATGCTCAGTTTTTCCATAAACCTAAAACAGTTCCAAAAGTTTACCTGTTAATTTCAAAGAAAATCCTCTACATGGACAGAGTCATATTATTCTGATTTTATAGAGATACTGTCACCCTTGTTTTGAGGAGGGATATTGTCTATACTCTCTATGGAAGAGGAAATGAAAGCTTAAGGAAGTTGCATGCATGCACTGCTCAAGGTCACACAGCTGCCAAGAGACAGGGTCAAGTTTGATGAGTGGACAGGTGGCCAGAAACTGTCCGGGTGTGGTGCCCAGAACAGACCCGTTCTTGGAACAGCGCAGACATTCGAGTCTCTGCTCAGCAGCCTTCCACCCACACGCTGCCCCAGGGTCCTCCTGGTGGAGCAGGACAGAGGAAGCCTCTGTGGAGCCCTCCCGCTCACTCTCCTTCACTTTCTGTGCACAGCAGACCTAGGAGACAGCTGCAGAAGTCTGTCCCTGTCCCATTGGTTCTGTCCCAAGAGCCAAGTTGATGTGCGGGCAGCTTAAGGTGGGAGATCTGACCTTTGCTCCAGTTATCATGGCACCAAGTAGACCAAAAAGAATGTGAGCAGAAACATCACCTCTACTATATTTTCCATCCTGGGACGCCCATGACCGGAGAGGATCTCAGTGGCATGAGCCCAACCATCATCCTCCTGCCTGGCAAGGACCTAGGGCTCTGCTCATGGAGAAGCTACAACCACCAGGGGATTGCCACGGCCACGTCTGGGCAGAAATTAGGAGAAGAGCCGAGGATGGTGGCCCTGAGGTTGACCAAGAGGCTGATCTCAGACACATTTACCTTTGGGACAAGCCAAAGGTAGGATCTGAAGGGAGGAGGCCATGTGTCCTCCAGGAAGAAAGGAGAGGAAAGGAAGAGTCATCAAAGGGTCCTGGCACTGCCAGGGCTGGCACCATGACAAGGACCAAGAGCCTCACATTGTTCTTGGCTTTGACTCCATTGTTGCATGTCTGGGAATCACTCATAATCAAAACCCAAAGTGGGGCTCCTGAGCCAAGGTGTCCCCATTGTGTCACCAAACAAGCAGGGTTGCAAATACCCTTGGTGTCCACCTATGTGGGCAAAGTCTAGAGTACCAACTCAGGAAGAGTTTGAAATAGCAAGAAAAAAGGTATCTGCTCAAATTAAGTTGGGGCTGGGGTATAACTTAAGGGGAGAATGAATGCTTAGCATGAGGTAGATCACCAGCACCTTAAATAAATAAAATTAAACGTGAGAACGGAGCGCACAGCCTCCCACTAGGCATGACCCTCGGCTATGTAGAGGAAAGCATGCTAGAGAGTGACCCACATCGGCAGCTGCGGTCACTAACTGATTCCAAAAGAAAAGGACCTTGTCTTACACATCTTCATTTCCAATTTTTCTTCCTTATAACTTCTAGTAAGGAAAATATAAACATCAACTTATTTTTCTAAACAAAATATAAGATGGTGCCCAAAGGTTTAATATCATAAAGATGTCAAATTCTCTTTGATGTGATAAATCACTTTCAAGCAGGTTTTTTGGTTTCTTTTTTTTTTCGGTTTTTTTTTTTTTGGCAGGTTGACAAGATGATTGTAAAATATGTTTGGGAATGCAAGGAACTAAGAACATACCCCAGTCAAACTTGAAGAACACACCGGAGGACTTATGTCCAAGACAGCTGTAAGGTGATAGCAATTAAGACACTATGGTATTGCCGCACGGTAAGACAGACCGATAGCCTAGCGTGGAGAGTCCAGGAAGAAACACACATGTGCCATATGTGTGTGTGAGACCAAGGTGACACTAGAGTCCTTTGGGGAAAGGGTTACCTTTTTTTTTGAGACAGGGTCTTGCTTTGTAGTTCAGGCTGGCCCTGAACTCAGCCTCCAACTCACATCACGGCAATCGTCCTGCCTCTGCCTCCCAAGTGCTGGGATTATAGGCATGAGCCACCACACCTGGCACTGTGGTATGTGGTGCTATTGCTGCTGGGCATGAGTCTCCATGCCCAGTATCGTATGTGGTTAATGGGGGAATCGAACCCAGGTCCTTGCACTTGCATGACAGGCCCTGGAACCACTAAGCTAAATCCCCAGCCCAAGGGTTACCCTTTTAATAAGTGGATCAATGTAAGAGAAAAAAAAGACCTCGCCCTTATTTCACACTCTGCGCGGAATCATTCCTGAGAAAGCATAGGTCTGAATGCAAGAGACAAAGCAGCAAAGCCCCTCAATGCGACAGAAGGTCTTCATGGCCTGCTGGTTGACCAGAAGCTCCTAAACAGAAGCCAGAAAGCAATCACTACAAAGAGAAAGAATTCATCAATATGGGCACATGAAGATTTAGAACTTGTAGCTCACTAAGTGAACAGAAAGACAAGCTAAAGAATGGCTGAAGCTGGGGATTTAGTCTCTTTCTTGGTTATAGTACCAGGGATCGAACTCAGGACCTCAAACTTGGTACTATAACGAAAAAAGAGACTGGGTGAAAATATGTGTGGTATGTATAGTCACCAACAGGTTTATAGCCAGAATATACAAGGAACTCTACAAATCAATGAGAAAAGTCAGCCCAGTATAGAAGCCAGCAGAAGGAATGGACAGGCATTCACCAGAGAGGCCAGCAATGGTCATATTAAAATCACAACAGGATACTGTTTCAAATACACAATAATAACTAAAAGATCAGATTAATTCTTGTCAGTAGGGACATGAAGCACCCACAACTCCCCTTCACTGTCAGTGTGGACACATGGCAGAATTTACTGCAAGGTCCATATCCCACGACCCCACTATCCCTTCTGTAGTAAATGCAACAGAAATGAGTAAATATCGTGTACCCTAAAAGTCATCCATGGGCATGTTCTTACTGTATCAAACACCCCCAAAACTGGCAATCACCAGTTGACAGAATAGATAGATACTGGCCAGGGATTTAGCTCAGTGGTTCCGGCGCCTGCCTTGCAAGCGCAAAGTTCCAGGTTTGATCCCTGGCAACCACACACAACAATACCAGGCGTGGTAACTCACGTCCACCAGCAATCAGCATCACATACCACAGTGCCGGGTGTAGTGGCTCACACTTGTAATTCCAGCACTCAGGAGGCAGAGGCGGGAGGATTGCTGAGTTCGAGCCTGAGTTCAGGACCAGCCTGAACTACAAAGCCAGACCCTGTCTCAAAGAAAAAAAAAGTAGATACTTGTAGTGTCATCACATAGGAAATTCCAACTGCTTTGATGACATGAACAGCTCTAACAGACATGGGTTTGAAAGAAAGAGGCAGACAGAAAAAAGTACATGCTGTGTGATTCCATTTGTGTGAAGTACAAACATACAAATGAACCTATGTCAGCAGAGGCCAGGAAAGTGACTTCCTTGAGCAGATGGCTAAAGAACGGGATGTGGATGGGGATAGGGGACCCTGGGCAGCTGATGACATCCTTGACCTGTGGTCTGGGTGCTCAGAGACTGAATTCTCGCTGCTCTGCGCCTCCCTGTCACCTAATCACCCGCCTCCAAAGCTGATTCCTCTCCCTGGGTGGCTGGGAGAGTCCAACTCGAGCCTTAACTAAACCTTCCCTCGTGGCAGGCCCTTCAACACTCCTGTACCTGCATCAGGGCTCCCCACCCCTCACAGTCCCCAACTGTCCCCCTGTCTATCACCATCCTCTCTTTCACGCCCTCCAGTAACCTCCAGCCCCGCTCAGACTCCCCTCACAGGTGTCCTGCAGTCCCCCAATACTTTAGCCAATCGACCTGGCCCCCCTCTTCTCTCTGACCTCACTAAACCACTCCCCATACAACTCTTCTCTTCCCAGTCTCAGCCATTCAGCAGAGACCCCTCTCCCAACCCTGCAACCCCCACCCATCTCCCCAGTGGCGCCCAGGGCAGCTGTCTTCATCTCCTGTACACACCTCCCCATACTGGGCACTGTGCCAGGAGGAGCTGTGCCGCCCCCCCCCCACTGTCTGGCACACAGTAGGTGCTCTGAAAATACTTCTGGAGGCCACCCTGAGCCGAAAGATCCCATGGCTGTGCCCACAGGTTGCTGTTTCCTCTACCGCATGAGCCTCATGAAGCTTGCCCCCATCCCAGGAAGGACGTTTGAGGTTCATGACTGAGTGTGCCTCTTCACTCTCCAGGACCAAGCATTTCTGGTCAAAATCTACCAGGCTTACGATGACCTTGAACTGACCTTTATTACTCAGTATCACTTCAGAACAAATGAGAAGAGGACTTCTTTTCCTAGGGGTTCCCACAAAATTCCCAGAATGGGGTTTTAATGGCCAAACTTGGGTCAGATATGCAGACTAAGCCAATGTCTGTGGTCAGAGGGAGGGAGTTCTCTGATTGGCTAGGCCTGGTCACGTGCCCACTTCCTGCAGGTGCAGATCCATCCTGCGGGCCTGGTCAGCAAGAGCCTCACATGAACCACAGTAACAGCAGCTTTGTCCCAGGCTTACTGTGCTCCAGATGTTCTCGGTCTCACCTCTGTGCTCCTCTTGAACTTCACAAGGATACAATGAGGGGTGTGATCTCCGTTTTAGGGAAAAATCAACAGCTCGGGGCAGGAAGGGACTTTCGAAGGTTAGTGGGCACAGCTGGAGAAGAACACAACCCCTGTGTGTACAGCTCTGGCCAGTTCCTCTGGCCTCCCTGGCCCCATCTTCCCCCCGCTAGCCCCTGCCCCAGCCCACTAGTGTCCAGGACTCAGCAGCTCCCAGCACCGGGGTGGACAGAGCCTGACAAACTGTTGGTTGCAGAAGGGCCGCCCTCAACCTGCAGAGATGCCCAGTGGGGCTCCCGCTCAATCGACAGGAGCAGAGGCGCCACGGTTCAGCTCTGGCTCTTTCCCTCTGCAGCACTCCTGTCCTTGTCCCCCACCTGTCCCAAGGCCAGCTGTCAAGGCTGGGGGTGCAGTGAGCCTGTCTAGACAGCAGAGAGGCTCCCAGGTCCCCAGTGTGAGAGGGGCTAGCCTCTCAGCAGGGTGAGTCCCCCCTGCCCTGGGACGTGGCACACAGAGTGGCCAGGACCTGAGCCCACTACCAACCAAAGGCCAAGACAGGACAAAGCTCATGTCTTAAATGTAGTTGCCTTTTGGAAATTTTTAGATAGTTCCCCTGCCTTCTTTTTAACTTCTCTCTTGAATCAAACAACACCTATCCCCAGTCACATCTGTGGTTTGTCCTCCGATAATAATAAAAACAACAGCCGCTTCTCACATTGTAATAACTCCATGCTCAGCACTCTTAGAAGCCCTTTCCATGACACAGTTCATTTAATTCTCTCAACCACCCTATAAGATGAAGACAACTGTTTACCCATTTTGCAGATAAGGCAACTGAGACACAGGTGAAAACTCTAAAGCCGCTCACGGACCTACTCTTGATGACCTCTGCTCGTTCAGAATGTACCGCCTAGAGTCCTGAGGGACAGTGTCTAACAAATTAGGCCACTGCTCACTTCAGTAGGTTTTCCTCCTTCTCCATCGTTAGTCATCGACTTCCATCATGTTCTTTTTTATACGCGACCCTTCAGAAGTAACCATAAGCCTTAAACGACTTCTGAAAGTAATTTTTTCAAATCTTTGGATATTTCATTTACTCACTCAACACACAGCATCTGATGGGAAGTCGTATAAGGACAGCAGAGGGGACACGGCAAGGAGGCCCAATAGAGAACACAGGACCCAGGTCCCAGGGGCCCCACCAAGCCACAGTGGGATGCGGGGTTTTGCCGCATGGCCATGGAAGCCGATCAAAAAGACCACAGGGCCTGGCAGTCAGGGCCACAGGCAGTGCAGCCGTGTGGCCTGGGTTCAAATCTTAGCTATACCATCCACATGATACAGATCTTCACCAGGATCTTCTGAGCCTCGATCTCCTTATCTTGCAGTCATATGCACTGCAGAGAGTGGCGTGAGGACTAGGTAGGTCTGCACATGAGAGGCATTTGAACGAACAAGACCTGGCATGCAATAAATGCTCGCCCTTAAAAGCTTTAAGCCACGTTTGCTGGAGAGAAAAAAGGTCCTCATTTTGAGAGACTGAACCCAAATGATCCTGAGTCTGGGCCATGGTGTCAGGTCATCTCCAAGGGGGTCCAGGCCATTCAATCCTTTCATAACCAACAGCGGAGGCCTCCTCGGCATCTGAAGCCCCCTGGCTCCTGAGCCCAGGGGAAGCTGGCAGCCAGAGCAACTGGCCGAGTGATGCAGGAGGCTGCGCTCAGGGGTGGAGCACTGTGGGTTCCAACTGCTCACTAACCAAACTCAGATCTGCACAGAGCGAGCCTCCCTGAGCATGCACAGCACACCAGCACCCACAGGGAAGGGACACGCACCCCGCCATGGTCTCTCCCGAGGGGAGATCCTCCATCCCCCACATCCCCAACAAAAGAGAAGAATCTGGGTGTGTCAAGCCCCAGGCCAAGCTTGGCACACAGTGGGCACTTTCTGAAACCTCTCTAAACATCTTGCTGGACAAGTGTAAACAAGAGAGGGCACATCTAAGAAAAGGCAAAGCCTCAGAGTCACGCAGAGTGCCCAACGCTGGTGCATTGGTGGTCCCTTTCCCTGGCACCTGAACTTCCCCCCTGGCCTTGCATTCCAATGGCACACTCTGAGATGGCACCCTGGCTATTGGGACTGAGTCCTGGCTCCACTGCAAATTCCTTCTGAGATTTAGGGCCTCTGTCTACGTGTGGGTGAGACAAGGTTTTGTGTGTTCTCACAAGCCCCTGGACTTCCTCCAGGGCACAGCCACAGGTGTCTCACTCTACACCAGGCCCTGGGCTCTACCCACAACACAGAGGGGGCCTCATGGGGACAGCAGAGCAGACCCCAGCATCAATCTGGAGGACTTGCTGGAGGACGTGGCGCCCCACTGGAGTCTCAGTGGGTGAGCAGGTTTGGGCAGGTGCGAGGTCTCCTCTCTGGGGTGCAGACCGAACCAAGAAGACAAGTGTGACTTGGAGAAGCGCATGGCTGCTCTGCAGCGGAAGGACTACAGATAACTGAGTCTGGAGAACAGGTACAATAGGATCAGGTGCGCCATGTGCATCACAGGCTGGAGCGCACATGGAACTTGCTGAGTGTGAGGCTGGGCGTCCTCTGACTACAGCAGTCATGGCCGTCACGAGCAAACCATGAGGGGACGCAGCGGGCGGGAGGCTGAGGACACAAGCACCGCTGGGCAAGAGAAGGGAGAGGCGGTGAGGCTGGGGACTGGACACCACAGCCCAGACTCAGGAGACGAGGACCACTGTGCTTTGCACAGCACAGACAACTGGCAGGGCCTCAACAGGTGCCTGGGCTTTCAAAACTTCCTTCCCTGTGGAGACAGCAGAAATCCAGGCGAGATGGAGGAGACTAAGGCCGGAGAGGAGGGCAAGCTGCCAAGAGAGAGTCCCTCCATCGTCAAGGTCAGACTCGGGGGCTCTGCCCACGAAGGTCCTTGGCAGGGTGAGAGGGCAGGAAGACAGACTTGGGGGGAAGATGGGCTGGCTGGTGTAGGCAGGGAGAAGGAGGCGGAGGCAGAAGGGAAACTAATGCCAGGAACCAAGGGGTCTTCATCCCACCGTGGTTATTTGCTGAGTGACCTCAGGTGCCTCAAGTCTCATTTTCCTCAGCCATAAAATAGAAGAAAATAGCTTCCATTTCTGTTCTTGGGAACATCACGTGAGACTGTACCCCTCTACACCCTGTCCCTGTCCCAGTCCCCAGGGTAAGATGTCTGCGACTCTGAAGCTGCTTTGTCTTTCCTGGAGGCTCATTCCTGGTGCTTCGCTCTAGGCCAGGCCCTGGGCCGGGGCATCAGATGAGCTAACCACACAGAAGTCCTGGCACCTGGCATGCCACGCTCCCCCTGGGCGTCAGCTCAGGAGTGCAGGACGCTCTTATAACATCATGATTCGAATTTTACACGTGGAGTAACTGAGGCGCAGGGAGACGCTGCCTGGTCGTGCCCTGCCCCCACATGGCAGCCGGTTCCTGGTGACGTGGGGAAGCCACAGGGCCCAGCACAAGACCCATCTATCAGCTGGGTAGTTAGGAGACACAGGGATGATGACAGGAGGAGGCCACCCTGCCTGGCAGCACTCGAACTGCCAAATCAGGAGCCTAGAAGCTGGCCCATCAGAGCCAAGCCTCGGTTCTGCGAGCCAATCAGAGACAGGTCCACAGGCTCAGGGTCTGTCAGAGCCAAGGCTGTGAGCCACAGCTTCCGTCTGGCCCCGGGAATCTCGCACTAGGGTGTCCCTGAGCTTCACCCAGAAAGCTGCCTGAGACTCGGGTTCCAGGCTCGACCCACTGAACCAAAACACTAAGTGGAAAAGTCTAGGAACCTGACCTGTGGCCCGGCATCTAGGTGACCCTGATGCTGGTGCCTATGGCCCCAGCATCCTCTTAGGGAGAGAGGACCCTCTTGGAGATCACGGGCAGAGCTGTATTGGGGCCACGGGTCACAGGGTGCCCAGGCTCCTGCACCCAGCACTCCTGGTCCCGACAGGTGAAGGGCAGGGAAAGACCTTCTGAGAGGAAGAAGCCGAGGGAGCACAGGACACGGCACCAGCCAGCCCTGCCCAAGCTCCAGCGTGGGCTGTGACAACCTCCGGGTATGCAGCAGGGCATGAACCCTGGACACCACAGCCACTCCCAAGGCACACTATCTCCCCGAGAACAGGGGGAGGGGAGGAGCGGGCAGGGCCCCTGGAGGGGGGCTGCCGCTGAGCACCCTTCATGCCCACCCAGGTGGTTTGGCTGGGCTGGCTGCCTGCCGCAGGGGGGAGCGCCTGCCTGTCCCCGTGCCCTGTGGTTGCCATGCCGACCTTCAGGCTGTGTTTTCGGATGTTGTATTTGATTTCACACGTTTGGAACTCCAATTACGTCATTTCGCAACACAAGGTTGCCATGGCAGCTGGCCCCACGTTCCCGGTGGCTCACACCTTGGAGAAAAGGGAGGGGCTGGCCAGCTCCCCCCAGCAGACCTCAACCCCGATCCCGGGCGGGGCCGGGAAGGTGGGACTGGAGAGCACCCCAGGGAGCTGCCAGCACCTGGGCTGAGGGAAACTGAGGCCTGGCTGGGGAGCAGGCACACTCCCTGTCCCCTAGCAAGTGGGCTCCTGAAAATCCACATCTTCCTCAGATGTAGCCTTTCACACACCTGGCTGCACAGGGCTGAGGGCCTGACACCTGGCACCCGGCAACCAGCCTGGCCATCTGCCTGCCTGCACTCTGCAGCTTCTGAGAAGTGGATGCCCTGGTCAACATGCCGCTTCGCAAGCACTCCCACATGGGCGGTGTGGGGCAGATGGCACAGCCCAGAATACCAGCTTTGGCGTCACCCTTGGTTCAGACACCGGCTTTCCACTAACAAGCGTGAAGGCTGAGCAAGAGGGGTGACCTCGCTGAGCTCCCACAGATGGGGAGGCTGAAAGGATCAACTGTTCATGCACGAGGTGCGCTGCTGCAGTGCAAATGCCGTGAAGGGGACAGAAGCCCTCCCACGCCCCTCGCGCCCCCTCCCATCCCCTCAGGCCCCCCCTCATGCCCCCCACTTCCCTCCAGTCATTTCCTGATCACTGTGGCTAAGTTCTCACTCTGTGACTTTGGGCAACTGACTTTCTCTGGTCCTCACTCATGATCATAATCCTTTTTTTTTTTTTTTT
>PVIR01012516.1:0-12325 GCA_004026965.1 Petromus typicus
ATCAGTGTGCGGATACCAAATTAATCCTCGTTAAAAGAAGAAGACGTTCATCCCGCTCCCGGTACGACCTGCTCTCCCCAGACTGCTGGCAAGAGACGAAAGTGTGCCAAATGACATTCCCAGCGCACATCCTACACGCGGCTCCTCTTGGATAGGCTTTGGATGGGCAATAACTTATTAGGATCTAACTAGTTTCCATGATATTCTTTAAACTGTGATTTTCTGGTGGCGCTTTTGATAGAAGTAACTCAAGTTTGAGAGATAGGAAATTTTTGTTTCCTTTTGAATATTTCTAAGGTGTGGGAAGTAAGGGCGGAGAAGGGAATTGAAAATATGTCTGAGCCGAGCAGTTAGTGAAGGGATGCAAAGCAGGGATCGGACCTGGCTTATTCCCGCAGAGGAACTATACAAAGAGGAAACCAGAGCCGCCCAGGCCTGAGGACTGGAGGAGGAGGGAGCAGTCCAGCGTGGGGGCAAGTAGGGCAGCTGTAGTTGAGAAGCATATTAAGCAATATGGAAAGCATATTAAACAAAAAGGCCCCTTGAAGCATTTTTTTAAAAATTAATTTTATTGGTACATTTTATGTACACATCATGATTTGAAGCATTTTTTGAAAAGCAAGTTGGATACATTTTTTTCTTACTTTTGGGCCTGGGATTTAGCTCAGTGGTTCTGGCGTCTGCCTGGCAAACACAAGGTCCCAAGTTCAAATCCTGTTACCACACATCACAATGCTGGACATGGTGGCTCATGCCTATAATCGCAGCACTTGGAAGGCAGAGCCAGGAGGATTGCTGTGAGTTCGAGTCTAGCCTGGATTATATAATGAGTTCAGGGCCAGCCTGAACTACAAAGTGAGACTCTGTCTCAAAAAACAAAAAATTTCTTACTTCTGAGTGATGCTCCTTTTCTTCTTTGTTTGTTTTTTGGTGTTTTGAGACAAGGTCTCACTGTGCAGGCTGGTCTTGAATTCGTATGTAGCTCAGGCTGGCCTTAAATTCCCAGTGATCCTCCTGCCTCTGCCTCCCAAGTACTGGGGTTACAGCTATGCACTGTCACACCACCTGAGTGACACCCCTAAAAGTAGTCAGCTTTGATTCTGCCTCTGGAAGTGGTGGATTTCAGTCCCAGTGCTTCTTGAATTGGCCTCAAGGGGCCTCAGCTGGGGGAACAGTGGCCACACTGCTCCCCCACTCTGCTGGGCAGGGTCCCCCCACGAGGCAGCAGGATCCCTGTTGGATGCCAGCCGGCTGTTGACACCCTTTTCTTGCTCAGGGAGATCCAAGATGAGGAGCTGCAGAAGTTCTGCTCCCGAGTCAGCAAACTGCTGCAGGAGGACCTGGGACCGGCCACTGTGGACGCCCTGCAAAGACTCTTCCTTATTGTCTCAGCCACCAAGTATGCCCGCAGGTGAGCGCAGGCCCAGCCCTGGGCAGCAGCTGGTGCCAATGCCCTGTGGCATCTGGGTGTCTGTTTACTTGAACTCACATGGAAGCATCCTGCCCCCTAGCCTGGCCCAGCCTCCCTGACACAGGGATGACCTGTGGCCCACCTGGGTCTCATCCTCCAGGCTGGAGAAGACGTGTGTGGACCTGATGCAGGCTACCCTGTCCTTGACCACATGCTCTGAGCAGGTCCAGGTCCTGTGCGCTGCCATCCTAAGAGAGATGTCGCCCTCTGACAGCCTGACCCTGTCCTGTGATCACACCCAGAGCCCCCGTCAGCTAAGCCTGGTGGCATCTGTGCTTTTAGCCCAGGTAACACATTGTCCACTGTGCAGGGTGGCCATCCTGCCCGAGTGGTCCAGGGATCTGGTGGCCCCCAGGCTGTGCATGGACTTGCTCTGATGCATGGACCCCAGTGCTCAGGTGATTCTAGAAGCCCGCATTCACCTGCTTCCTCCCACCTCCACGGACTCTGCTGAAGGCTAAGTCGAGCTATGGGGTTTGAATTGTGACTTTCCTCAACATGCAGTGGGAGCACTGGTGACAGTAAGGGATCAGTATGGACAGGGATCTGACAAGGGTTCCACTCAGAAGAGATGCCCTCAACAGCAGGGCCTGCCCTGAAGGACCTGTCCACACCATGCCTGTCCCCTCAGCAGGCACATCCCCAAAGGGCCCGGGAAGCCTTGCCGTTTTGTGACCAGAAGGCCATCCACAGTACTGACCAACAGTCTCGGGTCTTGTGGCCAGTTTCACAGTTGTGGTGGTAGAGGGTAACGTAAGAGACATCCATGGCTGTCCCTCTTCTGTCCCCACTTCTTGTCATTTGGGGACATGTGGAGCCCTAGGACGCTGTGCCTGCTTCACTGCATTTGCCTCACATGAAGACTTGCCGTTCTGGCAGCTGCTCACAGAAGTGACTGGCCTTTTTGCTGTGGTCCCCCGTCTGAACCCAGCCAGCGGCCTGTGTTGGGGTCGCCTGCTCCTCTAACCTCATTGGAGGGATTCGGTCACGTGGAGGCAGGAAAGCTTCACCATGTCTGTTGCAGGCAGCTTCTGTACACTGTGCCCCCAGCACTGCAGCAGGGGCAGCACAGGATGCCTGGCATGAACGCCGAGCACCAGGGGCTGGACCAGCCACCTGTGTAGGAAAAGCTGCTTTGCTACCCTGCTCTTGGGGCTGTAGGCAGAGCAGGTTGGGACGCACATGGAGGCAGGATCTTGACCGCCCCGCCTTGCTCTGAGCCACCACTAGAGTCAGGATGAGTGTTGGATGACACCGTGACCCTGATGGGTGCTGCGCGGCGCAAGCTGTCCCTGAGCCTCTGCAGACCACACAACTGAGTCCCTGAATGGCAGCAGAGCTATGGCCGCTGCCCCCCACGAGCACACGCTGCCCCCGCCTTCTCGCCCATGTCCTGCTTTTCCTCAGGAAACTTATTTCCCCAAGTAGAAAGCAACATTCAGAACCTACAGCCAGATACCAGTGTGGTCCTCACAGCCACCACGTGTGGCTCCCTTGTGCTGCTGGGGGCTGTGTACATAGGTGGCTGTGATGACTTTCCTGTCACTAATGTTCCATTTCACCTGCTCAGCTGTAAGAACGCAGCCAGTGATGTGAACGTTCACATCTCTGCCCTGGGGACTGCTGGAGGATATCGCATGACCACAGTTAGACCCCTGACCCAGCATGCCCGCCATGAGCACGTGTGCGTGCCTGGCCACGTGACTACGTGTGCTGGAATGGCAGTGCCCTGAAAGGAGAGGGACATTCAGACAGGTCAGGGCTCAGCCAAACCCAGATTCCTGGTCACAAGTCTGGTCATCGCCGAGGGTGCTGGGTGCTGGAGCCTTCTGCCCTAAACCCCACAGGAGCATCTCCCTCTCAGGGTGGTGTCAGGGGCAAGGACCAGTGTCCCTCAGGGAGCTTCCTGCAGCCCTGGGAGGCAGGGGTCTTGCTCCAGCGCATGGTGGAGTCAGTGTTGGTGTGTGCCTTATGTTTGCTTTGAAGGGTGACAGGAGAGAGGAGGTCCGAAGTGTGGGCCGGCGTATCTTCAGCATCCTGGAGACCCGACAGCCCGAGGGCCCCAATCTCAGGCCCCTCTTGCCTGTCCTGTCCAAGGTCATGAGCCTTGCCCCAGGGACCCTCCAGGAAGGTATCAGGGCCCTTCCCTGTGTGGGCTTTGCCCTCCCAGTTCATCCCCACCAATGCTCCCTGGGAGGGGTGGGCGATCTCCTGGTCAGGTTGTGTTGGGAAGATCTCAAACATGGGCTTCTGTGGGACTCAGCTTGCTTCGTGGGACTTGGGAGTCTGTGGGGCTTCTGTCAGTAGGACCCCTGCCTCCCCCCGCCCCGCAGATCAGGCCGTCCTGCTCAGCAAGCGGCTAGTGGACTGGCTGCGCTATGCTCGTGTCCAGCATGGGACCCCACACTCGGGGGGCTTCTTCTCCACACCCAGGACGCGGCAGGTGAGTCAGGCTGTTTCCAGACCTCCTCCCCCCAAGTCCTGTGCCCCTAGCCTCACTCCGCAGGTTCCCATTGGCCCCTCCCGGCCTTCCACCTGGTCCCAGCAGGGTCCCTCATTGCTGAGTGGGCCTGGGGCTGTGTGGCTGACACACATGGCCTGCAGGGACGAAGGATGCACATCTGACATCCAGTCAGGCCAGTGTGCCATCTCCATGTCCTGGGCAGCCCTGGCCTCCTGATCTGGGAGTGCATGGCCGGGGTGGGAGGGCAAGTCCCTGGGATCCCACCGCTGGGTCACACTGGAGTGAGTCCCCCGCCCTGCTGAGTGTCTGGGGAACCTACAGCCCCGCCTCTTCCTCCTCCCACAGGCAGGCCCTGTCACTGAAGTGGACGGGGCAGTGGCCTCAGACTTCTTCACAGTACTGTCCACGGGCCAACATTTCACAGAGGACCAGTGGCTGAACGTGCAGGCCTTCTCCATGCTACAGGCATGGCTGCTGCTCAGTGGCTCTGAGGGCCCAGGCACGCCGGACACAGGTGCAGCAGGTCACCATGGGGTGGCACAGGTGGGTGGTGAACGAGGGAGGTGCTGATCAGGGCCAAACTGAAGACTCAGCCCTGCATTACTGGCTCCTGGGGAAGCCAAGGTCTCTAAATGGGACATGCTGGTGACCCTGCCAACACCATGCTCTCTGTGCCTGGCGGGCACAGAGGGGCATTTGTGGAAGATGCCTATGAGCTGTTCCAGACAGCCTCCCTGAGTGCCGTCTCATCTTCAAACCCTTGGTTTATAGAAAAAGTCACTGGCAGCCCAGACCCTGTAGACTTCCAGGGGAACTGGACCTAGATCCCCAGGGTGGCGAAAGGTACCAGGTGCAGTGAGCAGGCCCTGAGCCCTGTGTTCTCTAGGAACTTGGGTGTGGCACATCCAGTTCCCTTGGGATTGGCTGGCGGTGCCCAGCTATACAGCCATGCCAGCCCCTTGAGCCTCCTTCTCCTGCAGAGGACAGGTCTGAGCTGGAGGGCTCCACCCTCTCTGTGCTTTCTGCCACCTCTGCTGGCCGCCAACTTCCCCCACGGGAGCGTCTGAGGGAGGTGGCCTTCGAGTACTGCCAGCGCCTGATCGAGCAGAGTAACCGGCGTAAGTCCCTGGGATGGCATCCGGGTGCTATGCCCAAGATCTGTCCCCACATGGTAGAGACTGACCTTGCTTAGCTCCCACTCCAAGGTGGGCAGCGTCCATGGCTAGTTCAGGGTGGAGCCTCCGTGTTTCACAAGTTACTCCAGCTGTGGGCCTATCCTATACCCACCCTTGCCACATCCCATAGGTCCAGCCACACCCCCTGTCATCTCCCTCCTGGCCTTCCCCTGTCCCCACCTCCAGCTCCTGGAATGGCCTCCCTCTCACAAGGCTGTTCAGCGCTGACTTATTCCTGCTGCAGGAGCCCTGAGGAAGGGGGACTCTGACCTACAGAAAGCGGTAAGTGACCAGAGCAGGGTGGGGGGGACAGGGCAGCACTCAGCCCCTGACGTCGGCCCTGTCCCCAAAGTGCCTGGTGGAAGCCGTGAGGGTGCTGGATGTGCTGTGCCGGCAAGACCCCTCCTTCCTGTACCGCAGCCTCTCCTGCCTCAAGGCGCTGCACGGGCAGCTGGGCCTGGACCCAGGCAGTGAGCGGGCCCTGCTGCCACTTGCCCAGTTCTTCCTCAACCACGGTGAGCCTGATGTGGAGGGCGGGTCCAGCTAGTAGGCAGCCCGAGGGCACCCCCGCTGCAGTTAGGAGTTTTTTCCCAGCATTGTTAGCTCTGGGAAGTTGTTACCTTCAGATGCCCATTAAATGGCAAAACAGCGTTAAACAACTTAGACTGAGAATGCTCCTTGCTGTGCCTTTGGCCTGTGACACCCAAACATGGAGAAACTAGCATCTTCCTGAGCATGTTTCGCAGCTTCGTGCTCCTGGGGGATTTGGGCTCAACTAGGTCTTCCTGTGAGGGACATTTCTAGAGGCCTTTGTGTCCTAGAGGCCTTTGAGGCGTAGATGGCCACGAGAACTCAGCCAGGATACCAGGGGCTTAAGCCGAAGCAGAGATGTGCTGTCACAGTGCATGGGCATGATAGTGGATGCGTGTAACCCCAACACTCTGGGAGGTTGAAGCAGGAGGATCTCAAGTTCAAGACTAGCCTTTTCAACTTAGTGACTTAAGGAGACCTTGTCTCAAAAAAATAGAAAAGGGCTGGGATGTAGCTCAGTAAAAACCTGGGTTCAATCCCTAGTACTGTCAAAAAAATGTTTCTGCAACAGGGTTTCTGGCCCACCACCCTGATGGTCTGGCACCTGCCTTTCAGGGGCAGCCGCCGCCGTGGACTCAGAAGCCATCTACCAGCACCTGTTCACCAGGCTTCCGTCTGAGCACTTCCACAACCCCATGCTGGCCTTCGAGGTTGCCCGGTTCTGCCGGGACAACCTTCCTCTGTTCGACCCGCACCTCCTCGGACTCCTGAAGCTGAGCTTTCCTAACCTCTTTAAGGTGTTTGTGGTTGACCTGCAGGCTCAGGAAGGGAGCAGGGCCAGGAGTGGGGTGCAGGGGACACAGGGTGATCCAAATATACGATGAAGGCTTAAATTTAGAAAAAACTTACTACAGTAAGAGACATATTGCCCGGCACCCGTCTCCTCCAAGCTTCCTGTCACTTCCAAGACACTCGCCCCATTGTTCTTGGCCCTCCGAAGCAGTTCTCAAAGTCCTTTCCTAAGCGTTTTTGCAATGGGTGATCAAATATGCTGTGAGAGCCACTGGCAAGTGCCACGCAAAGGAAAGGAAGACTCGAGAAAACATCCAGTGAGTCCTCACCAGCCTTAGGCACTAGATCTGGCCGGCACAGACTTCCAGCTCTTCTCGGAAGTCACAATGACTGTGAAAAATTCATGTTGAATAAATTCAGGACATCGAGGCAGCCACAACATCGTGACTGAAGACACAAAAGCGGACTCCTAGAATGCTTCCAGAAATGGCAAGAACAATGGGATCTGTGTGTTTGAAGTGAGAGAGAGGACTAAGTAGCAATGCTTCCTTTATTGTAATTTTTAAAAAATATATTTGATTCACCTTATTTTTTATCACATCTCAAAGTCCATTTCCTAAAGAAAAAACAAGAACAAGCAAGAAATGATTGGTTTTCTGGCACCAGGGTCCCCAAAATTTATGCAGATAAACTAGTAGACAAGCAGTGGAAGGGGCCGTGGGGCGGTGGGCTGCAGCAGGCAGGAGAAGCAGCAGACAGGGCTGAGGCAGCTCGTGCCTGGCTCTGAACTGCAGTGTGTGGCCGCAGCTCCTGGCGTGGAACAGCCCTGCCCTCACCGCTGAGTTTGTGGCTCTCCTCCCTGCATTGGTGGACACTGGCACAGCTGTAGAAATGCTGCACTCCCTGCTGGACCTGCCCTGCCTGACGGCGGCCCTGGACCTGCAGCTCAGGTTGGCTCCTCACCTCGACGCTCTACCCTCCTTCACTCTGTGACCTGCAGAGCTGCTTCCGGCACAGCTCATGTTGGCCACCCACCGCCCCCAGGCAGTCCAAGTTGACATTTCGATGCGTATGGTTATAGGTCCTGAGCCAAAGTACTCCCCTGGACCCCAAAGACTGGCATCCAGTGACAACTGGCTGAGCAGTGGGAGTCTCGGGTTTGGCTGCCAGAAGCTGTGTCCCACTGAGCCTTGGGCCTCTGTCCCCCCAGGTCATCACAGGCACCGTCTGAGAGGCCGCTCTGGGACACCTCCCTCAGGACCCCTGGCTGCCTGGAGGCCTTCCGGGACCCACAGTTCCAGCTGCTCTTCCAGCACCTGCTTCGCACCAAGGCCAGCGGCTCCACAGAGAGGTTAAAGCCCTGGGGCTGGAACCATGGGGTGACTGAGCCAGGCCACCAACACCAGGGTGGGGCTTGCTGAGGTCCAGGTGCTCAGTACTGCCCCCCCTGGGCCTGGGCACCAGCTGTGGTCATGTGGTGGGTCTGTGGGAGGAAGAGCACGTGGGCAGTGTTCCCACCGGCCCACAGGCCTGAGAGCCTGCACAGGACTTTCCTGAGGGAGAAACGAGGACACCTAGTGAGGGGGAGGGCGGGAGTGACTTGCAGCCACAGGCCATGGCTGCCTATGGCGTCCACCACCTCCTTTCCCGGGCTGTGGGGTCACAGGTAGGGTGAGAGGAAGACACCTGTCTGTGTCCCCAGGCTGGTGCCACTGTACCAGCTGCTGCAGCCCATGGCCAGCTGTGCCCGGGTGGCCCAGTGTGCCCAGGCTGTGCCGACCCTGCTCCAGGCCTTCTTCTCCGCCGTGACCCAGGTGAGCTGTCTGGCCAGGGCCCGTGCCCAAGGGCCTCACATAGCTGGGGGCCTGGCGCAGAACAGGGAGTGCGGCACTGACCTGGGCTCTGGAGAAGGCCAGTCCCACTATACACTTTGTCTGTGGCTGCCTGAAGATCAGGGAGACGGGAAAGGGCTGCACATCCGTGGCACAGGGGACACAAGCTAGTGCCACGGGAGTGGGTCCCAGGCACTCCACCTGCCCGTGGTGCTGTGGTGCTCCCTAGCTGCACCTGGGGAGCTTCCCATTTCCCAGTGATTCCTGAGGCCACATCCAGGGAGGCTGGCTGAGCGCTGGTGGGGCCAGAAGCACCTGCGGCCCAGCCACACTGTGCCCTGAGCTTGCGGAGCCACAGGAGGGTGCCACAGAACAGAAGTGGGGCTTCCTTTCTCTGCTTCAGGGGGAGTGGCTGAGGACTGGATGAGTTCCCTATTGGTCAGCCGCTCACCCACCCAGTGGCCTCTCTCCCCCAGTGCCGCTGGAGACAGTGATGTTTGCCTTCAGGTAGACCAAGAGCCTCTCTCTTGCCTTTAACCACCAGGTTACTGACGGGTCCCTGACCAACCAGCTGGCGCTGCTGGTCCTACAGAGAAGTGATGCACTCTCCTGGGTCCCACAGTACCAGGCCTGCGTGCACAGGTGGGTCCTTGCCACCTGCAGCACTGGGGTTCATAGGGCCCCACAAGGCTGGGACCCTCAGCTTGCCCCCACCCCCTGCCAGCCCAGCCTCAGGCCCCAGCTCTCTCCTCATTGCATGTGTCCACTCACCCTCGCTGCCCAAAGCCTGTCCTCCAGGCCAGCCCAGGCCCCCTTCCACAGCTCCTGTCCTGTGGGTCCTGCAGACTTGAGCCACACAGGCGGGACTGAGGACAGCTCAGCTCGACCTTGCCCTGGTGAGGCAGCGCCCTTCTCAGGCGGGGGGCCCAGGGTCAGCCCACACCCTCCTTGGGCGCTTGGCCTCACCAGCCTCACCGAGTGCTCAGCTCTGCGGTGCCCTCCACAGGGTGCTGAGCTCCCAGTTCCTGGCCCTGTGCAAGCGGAAGCCGTCTGTGGTGCTGGAGCTGGCGCGGGAGCTCTTGGAGCTCGTGGGCAGTGTGAGCAGCATCCGGAGCGGGGAGGGCATGTTCACCTGTGTGGTAAGTAGCGCCAGCCCCTCCTGCACCCTCAGAGCAGGACTTGGCTCACTGAGCCCCTCCTGACCTAGGTGTGGGCCATTGGCGAGTACCTGTCAGTGACCTGTGACCGCCGGTGCACCGTGGAGCTCATCAACAAGTTCTTTGAGGCCCTGGAGGCCCTGCTGTTTGAAGTCACCCAGGCCCGTCCTTCCGCTGACCTGCCCCAGTGTCCACCCCAGGTCATCACAGTACTTATGACCACACTGGCCAAGCTGGCCTCGCGGAGCCAGGACCTCATCCCCAGGTACCCAGTCAGGGAGTGGCGAGGGGGAGTCCCGTGGGAACTTCTGAGTTGCTCGCCGTGCCCCTGTTGTGAACAAGAGTCCTGGTCAGACAGCAGCATGGGCATGGGGAGCTGGGCGCACCAGTGGGTAGTGGGTGCGGAGCTAAAGCCGGGCGCCAGGGTGCCTTGGGGCTGGGCCTATCACACACCCCTTCCATACGGAGGGTGCTGTGATCTGATGGGCTGGGCCTCCCCGCCACCCCCAGGGTCTCTCTGTTCCTGTCAAAGATGAGGACCCTGGGCCAGAGCCCAGCCACCAGCTCTGTGTACAGTGAGGAGGATGCAGAAGCCATCCGCACGCGGGCCACAGAGCTGCGGAACCTGCTCAAGATGCCCAGTGTGGCCCAATTTGTGCTCTCGCCGAGTGGAGAGGTGTGCCGGCCCCGGTATCACCGTGACACCAACACTGCCCTGCCCCTGGCCCTGCGCACAGTCAGCCAGCTGGTGGAGAGGGAGGCTGGCCTCCTGCCGGGGTGAAGGGACCGTGACACCCACAGGCAGGCTCCAGCCACAGAAAGGCCAGGGACACCAATCGGTATTATATCCCAGCCAGCGGCTTTGGTGACCAGAGAAGTAGAGGAACAAGGCCTCGGGAGAGGAGAGCGGCTCTGCCGGCGGGTGCCTCAGACTGGCCTTCTCACAGCTGTCTAGGCCTTGTCCTCTGACCTGTCCCCGCATCCATCCTGTGCGGCCCCGTGGAGCAGCCATGGGCAGCTGTGGCCTTTCCTCAGGCTGCGTGGAAGCTCATGTGCATCGCTTTCCCTTGTTTCTGGACAGTTCTCGGGCGGGAAGAATAAACCTTCGAAACGCGGGTGCTGGTCAGCCTCCTCTCCGCCTGCATTGTGTTAGAGCTAGAGCCGGACAGGGGCCCTGGCAGGGTCTGTCTTCCCACTCCTTCACCTAGGGCTGCCCCTGATCTGGACCCGCGTGGATCCAGCTCCAGGGAGCCCCCCAATGAGCTGCAGCCCCAGTCCATTTTTTATTTCAAGACAGGGTCTTGACATAGTACTAAGTTGTCCAGACCTGGCTAGAACTTTCAATCCTTCCGCCTCAGCCTTCCAGAGAGCTGGAATTTCAGGCGCACTGACTGCACCAGGCTGAGCTCTAACTCAGTCTTCCTGCCCAGCCTCCGCAAGAGCTAGGAAGCCAGCATCCCGGATGATGTGGAAATACTATGTCCATCAGGCTGGGAGAGGGGCGGAGGGAGTGGGCATGGGGAGAGCTGAGCCGGTCCTGGTCGGGCAGGCTTCGGGCACTGACTGCAGCACAGGGGCTGCCTGCCCACACCCTCCTCTGAGCACTGCTCCTGCCAGGCACGCACTTGTGCAGTCCTTGTGCACCGGGCTCAGGCAGCAACAGCTCAGCCTCTAGGTGGTGCCTTCGCCCACAAGCCTCCGGCCCCACAGGACCAGCCCATGTGTCCCTGTCCCCAGCCCCATAGCAACCCCCAGTTTGTGGCCTCAGATGCTGGAGCCAGACAGTCCACACCCACATGTCCCCATGCCCAAGTGCGTGCTCCAGCTCACTGTCAGAGGTCCTTGTGCCACTCTGCCCCAGAAAAAGCTTCCCCCATAGAACACAAGGGGAAGCTGGCGGTTCAGGAATACAGTAGGGTGACCTCGCGCACAGTACACACAAAGCTGTGTAGCCATGCATCCTATGCACACATGCACACGGGGTTCAGAGACACACTGCCCTCACTGTCCTTGTCCCAGGGACCAACCCTTCCGAGCGTGGGGCCAGGATTCCCAGGAGGCCCCAGCATCCCCAGCCACTTCCCGGCCGCACCTGGCTGGAGGCCGGACCATCTGAGCCTCTAGCCAGCAGGTCTGGGGGGCGGGGGGCGGTGCTGACTGATCTCTCAGCAGCAGCTTCGTGGATCGTTGGTACTGTACTCCAAACATGGCACACACACTGCATGTCAAAGCAGTGGTGGGCAGCACCCTTGCGTGCCAGTGTACCCTTCACGCCCAGGCTCACTTCAAAGTCCCTGCTGCAGCAGCGAGAAGTTCTGGCTCCAGATGGAAAGGCCTTGGGGCCCTGAGCTGGCCTCTCACATCTTTCTTTTTTTTTTTTTTTTTTTTTTTTTTAGGTTTTTTGAGACAGGGTCTCACTTTGTGGTTCAGGCTGGCCCTGAGCTCAGCTTCAAACTCACATCACAATCCTCCTGCCTCTGCCTCCCAAGTGCTGGGATTACAGGCGTGAGCCACCACGCCCAGCACTGTGGTATGTGGTACTGGTTGCTGCTGGGTGTGGGTCTCCACACCCAGTATTGTTATGTGGTTACTGGGGAATCGAACCCAGGCCCTTGCACTTGCAAGACAGGCGCCAGAACCACTGAGCTAACTCCCTGGCCCCTGGCCTTTCACATCTTACAGAATGACCCCAGCTGTCTAGACGGGCATTTGACAGGTGTCAGGTAAGAAACTAATAAAGTAACTTCAAAGAACCGGAAATCTTTGCTACCAGTGAGAAAGTCTTAGTTCTCAAAGTGGAAGTTGGAATGTTGAAGACTGGGCATCTTGCTAGATCAACTTCCTTATCAAAAAGTGACTAGGTGTTGGGGCCGGGGATATAGCTCAGTGGTTCCGGCGCCTGG
>PVIR01012516.1:12425-44598 GCA_004026965.1 Petromus typicus
GGGTGTGGAGACTCACCCCAGCGGCAACCAGTACCACATACCAGTGCCGGGCGTGGTGGCTCACGCCTGTAATCCCAGCACTCGGGAGGCAGAGGCAGGAGGATTGCTGTGACGTGAGTTTGAGGCTGAGCTCAGGGCCAGCCTGAACCACAAAGTGAGACCCTGTCTCAAAAAACCTTAAAAAAAAAAAAAAAAAAAAGTGACTAGGTGATTGTTTAAAATACTGGGATTTTAAAATCTACTGTACAAAATAATGCTTGAACTTCATGTCTCTCAATTTGTCATTTTTTCTCTGATTTTATTCTGGTTAAATCATTCAGGCCTTTTTGTACCAGTTCACTAATCCCCTCTCCCTTTGAACCTAACTGCAATTTAACACTTCACTGGTTCCTAAAGTTTCAGTGACTAGACTGCAGTGAAGGTCACACAACTCTATGCTATCAACCACTGAGCTGCTCAGTTTAACTTGGTAGATTACATGGTGTGTGAATCACACACCTGGAAATCGGCTGCTGATTTTCAATAAGCAAAGTTTTCATTTCTAGAAGTTCTGGCTTAGTTGCACTAACCTCATAACCCTTGATGCGTGGCCTGCTCTGTTTGTGTTGTTTTGGTTCATGTTTCTGTTTTGTTTTCTGACGCTAGAGCTTAGACCAGAGCTGCTCACAAACAAAGCGGTTCACATTTTGCCTTGTCCATTTTGCAAAAAATGTTACTAGGTGCGTCCAAGTGTAGAATTTTCATCTTTCTGGTGAACTGAACTTCTAATTATTTTGTACATCTGATATATCTTTGTCCATCCTTTTACCTTTATCTTTTATTGGACTCTTACCTTTTATATTTATCTTATAAATATTATGTAGAATTTTATTGAGCTTGACAACTCCTTTGCCTTTTAACATTAGAGTCCATGTATAGATAATATTAGTGATAATTTGGGATAAATTTGTTATCTTATTTACTGCTACTTTTCTATTTGCATTTCTGGAGGGATTTTCTCCCTTTCTAGTATTAGTGATTATTTGGGATAAATTTGTTATCTTATTTACTGCTACTTTTCTATTTGCATTTCTTGAGGGATTTCCTCCCTTTCTGCCTTTGGTTTTTTCTTACCGATCATGTTTTTTAGTTTGAAAGTTGAATACTCTTTCTAGTCTTTCAGTGGCTACACTCAAGATGTCAACACCCATCATTTACAAAGTCTACAGCTGATCAGTATCACTAGTGTCCCCTCAGACAATGCAAGAACCTCACACTGTCCCACAACTTGGACCCGTCACACCTCCTCTGGCTCACATGCAATTAGTGACCAGAACTACCCACAAGGATCCTCCCAAGTTAGCAGTGATGTTGCTCTACTCTACATAGTGCTTTTATATTTCCTTACATCTCTTTATTTGCTTACCATTCACTCTTGCATCCGACATTCCATAGACAAACATTTTCCCGTTGAAGTACAACTTATACACATTGCTTCAGTCTCTATGCATAGTAAATTCTCTCATTTTTGCTTGTCTGAAAAATATTTTAAATTTCTCCTTATTCTTGAAAGGCTGGACTGAGTTTTCCTGGCCCTCTGAAGAGGCTGTCCTGCTTGCTAGCCCTCTGCTCCGGAGGCTGTGTCCCACTGAGACATGTTTGGCAATGTCCAGACATGATGGCCATACTGCATCATAAAGAATTTCAATACTCTCTTCTAGTTTATTATCTTTTCATCTGTTTAAATTACTTAATCTTTTGTCTGATAGTGGTTACTTCTGGGACTGAACCCAGGACTTACACTGAGCTACACCCCTTGCCCTGTATTTTGTGTGTGTGTGTGTGTGTGTGTGTGTGTGTGTGATACTGGAGATCGAATTCAGGACTTTGTGCCAGCCAGGCAGGTGGCAACATCACTGGGCTATACCTCTGGACCCCCTTTTGTTTTCCGAGACAGTGACTTGTTAAGTTGCCCAGGCTCAGCCTCCCATATAGTCCATCTAGAGAAGCATTACAAATGCATGCCTGGCTGTGGTCTTAGGGCTGTGGCTGCCGGGCTGGTGGCCTTACTTAGCCACTCAGGGACTGGCGTATAAATCCAGTCTCTCTGCTTTGTTCCCTCATTTGGAAACTGTCTCCAGAGTTCCATGGGTCGATGCCCATGTGTGTGCAAAGGGTCTGGCACATAATAAATAAGCTCTGCATGCTATCGTGGTTATTTGTCTATCTGCTGGCCCTTTGTCCAGCTGTTCAGGAGCTCTGGAGACCCTCAGCCCTAACTGGGGCCCCTCATAAAGTCTGCCTGCTGGCTCGGGACGGTTCAGATGCCGTTTTTCTCTTCAGGTCAGGCTACTGTCACCAAAGCAGAGGAGTGAAGGGCTGTGACCGGCAACCTGCCCCCACTAGATGGAGCCTCCCTAAACTTGGACCCTCATTTCAGTTTTGGGCTCCAAGGATTTTCTTTTGTTTTGTGCCAGTCATGAATTTTAAATGATATTTTTTAAAAATATACATTACCAAGAATTTTTGGTAGCTGACAGGAGGCCGAGGGAGACACACTGTGCCTCCCCAGTGTTCAGCAGGGGCAGGACAGAGCTGAAGAGTGCAACCAGGCCCACCAGGAGTCTGCTCCAGCTGATCCCCTTTTCAATGATGGGTTCTCCGGGCTAACAGGCTGGGACTCCCACTAGTCTCATCCCCGGGGTCTCTTCCTATCCTGGCCTCCAGCTCGGCATAGTAAGGAAAACAGAAGTTTCCCCATACCAGGCCATGGAGCTACAGAACCTGCTCAAGATGCCCAGTGTCGATTCGGCTATCCCCATTGATGCCAACAGGGCCCTGTCCTAGTCCTGGACCATCAGATGGCATGGGAGGGGGCTGGCAGCCTGCCAGGACAAAGGGATAGTGACCAGGTAGACAGCTGCAGAGTAAGTGGCTGGTATTAGGCCTAAGCCATTGGCTTTGGTGATGGGGGAGGGAGCTGGGCACATGACGGTGAGGCCCTCAGAACAGTGCAGCTGAGCCAGGTCCTTCTCTTGGGGAGGGAGCCAGCTCGGCGTCCATGCCATGCTGAGCAGCGCCACCAGGAGGTAGGTAGAGCTGTCCTGTTTGGTGGCTCCACACTTCTGGCCACGAGACAGCTATGGTCTGCTTCCTGCCTCTGGGCAGGGAGGGAACAGGGCCACCCAGGGTTTCCACCCTGCTGGCAGGGAGGGAGGGCTGTGCAGGGCCGCGGCAGAGCCCATCACTGCCACCAGGATAGGAAAGATAATTTATTGAATCTATACTTCTCTTTTAAAGTCTTTAAACATAAAAACTTTGTAAGAAACATTACCACGTAGTATCATCCGTCATATAAATAAAATATTATACACTGAGATATACATATGAACAGGCATGTCCTGGTGAGGCCACCACACAGGAACTCACTGGATGAGGGACAGCTTGAAGGACAGAGACGCTGGCGGTGCCCACAGCCCCACCTAGGGAGGGGGCGTGCGGTAGCGGATTTTCTTGGCTGTCTCCACATCAGACTTGGCAACCAGGAAGTGCATCTTCTTGCCCCCGTGTCGGATCAAATCCACGGCTCTGAAACCAACCAAGGAGAAAGGCTGGTACAGAGACCAGGGCAAATCGGACTGCCTCCTGCTTGAGGATCTCATAGGGCAGAGCGAACCCTGCTCTGCCCTCCTAAGCGTGCGAGGAGGGGCGGGAGGCAGTGGTACCTCATGTAGCTGACACCCATCAGGCTGATGTTGTTCACCTCCAGGATTTGGTCTCCCAGTGACAGCCGCCCATCAGCTGCTGCAGGGCTACCCGGAACCAGGGTCTGGATGTAGAGCCCTGGGGAGCCCAGGGGCGTGTGCTGGAGAGAAGCAGAGGACGGTGACACATGCTATCCCTCCCCCAGCACCTGCAGGCCCCCAAGCCCAGGCACAATAACTGGGTGCAGTACTGCCCCCAGAGGCTAGGGTAGTCTTCAAGGCCAGGCAACCAAGTCAGCAGCTGTAGGCCAGGAAGGACCCTCCACAGCCACAGCCTCCTCCGCCCACCTCCCCCGGGCAGGCCATGGCCACCAGGACACACAAAGTGTGGCCAGACTGGACTGGAAGAACACAGAAGGCCCAGGCTGCTCACCATGCCGTCGATGAGGCCCATGCCCAGCCCCAAGGGGCCTCGCTCCAGCTCCACAGAGAAGATGTAGCAGAAGTCCTCAGTGCTGGAGCTTCCACTTGAGGGGTCCAGAGGGGACTCGTCCACGGGGGCCACTGTGTCTCCTGGGTAGGTGAGGAGGGGTAGAGAGGCATGAGGGGCCCACAGGGCTGGAGACCAGTGTCCACCCCAGGAAGTCAGGACACAGGAGGGTGGAGTATGGGCAGCAGCTGGTGTGTGGGTTGGGGCCACCTGCTGGCCACATATGATATGCCTGCAATGGGGACCCTGTGCTACCCCACAACGACATAGGACAGCGGCCTCCCACGCTTCTGTGTTCCAGCAGAGCCTCCCAGGCCACTTTACTTGTGTCCCTTCCTCCTCCTCTCCAAACCCTCCATGCATCCCCAAGTTTGCCATTCCTCAGGGCCCAACGCTGACTGGACCCCATCTGTAACCCAGCCATGTCCTGCTGGGAGACACAGGCCTGACCTTCTCTCAGGCGCCCATGCCCACGGGGTCCCTCCCTGGTCATGGCAGAGCCAGGGCCTGGTCTAGAGCATACTTGCTTCCCCAGCCAGGCTCTGCCAGGGAACTCCAGTGCTCAAAGGGCCCCAAACTCAGCCTGAGGATGGAGGACCCCATGCCGAACTCCTCCCTGGGCCCGGCTATGTATACATAGATGTATACATCTGCTGACAGTTGCACAAACTACCTCCGCCTCCTGACGGAAGCTTTCTGGCCTCCCAGCACACATCTGGAGACCTGCTCTACCCGGTGCAGAGGCTACTCTACATCCCTCAGTCACCGTGACTGCCCAGGGTGGGGCCTCCCTTACCTCCCCCTCTGAATCCCACTGTCCTCACACTGGGGGGACGTTCCAGACACCTCGGACCCTGAGATGGGAACACCCCAAGACCAAGGGCAGGGTCTGAGGGGTTGGGCGTGCACGGGCTAGACCTCACCTTCTAGAACTGCACCCAGGGAGTCTAGCCCATTCCTCTGCCCTTCGGGGAGCATCTTTGCACAGGGGCCACCAGGCTCGGGCCAGGTGGGGGCCCCCGACTCAAAGCCCAGTGGGGTGCCTGGAGGTGTGAGCATGCAGGAGGAGTCAGTGTGTGGCAGCCCAGCCTGGGAGCTCCTGTGGCTCCCTCGAGCAGGCTGCCGTGCCCCTGGGGGCTCCTGTGCCATGCGAGTCCCAGCACCAGGAATGGAGTGTGCAGGGGTGGCTTCAAGGGCTCCTCCGCTGGGTTCCCTGGCACCCAAGAGGCAGCCCTGGCCCTCTGGCTGCCCCTCAGGGATGGTGTGATACAGACCCTGGGGGAAGAGAAGCAGAGGGTAAGGGTGGTGGGGGCAGGACAAGTAGGCATGATGCCCCTCAGGAAGGATCCCAGGGCCAACAAGCAAAGGACATTTGCTAGTCTGCAGCATGCAAAGTGTGGGAGGACCCTGGGGTGTTCCTGCCAGCTACTCATGCCCACTGCAGTTTCCAGGCCCAGGCAGCCCCACACTTGTCTCCATCCTAGGCCACTCAATAACTGTGGGATCCAGCTCCCTCCTCCAGCCCCTACCTCAAGGCTGGCCGGCCCGTGGCTAGGACTGGCTGGGCCATGGAGGCCCCACAGGAAATGGCGGATGTAGAGCAAGTGCTGGTAGATGCTGTCATCCGGGCAGTCGGCCTCCAGGTCCACCTGGAAGCCTCACTGGGCAGGACGATGGGCGGGGGCTTTTCATAGGACTCTAGGATGTGCTCTGTCGGGGAGTAATTGAGGGTATGTGACTGGCCCGGCCCTGCCCAGCATGTGAGCAACCCTAGCCTGGCTCTAGGCCCTTCTCCATCCTTAACGACGCCCAGCAGATAGGGAGCTCAAGCTCCCCAGGATGAGGACCAGGCCTTCACCACCTGGAACTGAGGGCTCAGCCTGACCCTGTCCCTGACGGGTGGCCAGGATCATAAGACTGAATACACCCTGGACTCTGACCACTGCAGCACTGCAGGGCCTCCCAGGTGGCACAGCAGTGCTATCTCCCATCATGGAGCCTCAGATGCCAGTGGATGAGTAGGGAAGGGCCGGGGCAGAAACACCCCCACCCCCTTCCTGTATTTTTACAGGCTGCACTGTGGAGGAAGCGTGCATGTGTGCATGTGAGAGAGTATGTGTGTGTGTGTGTAAACAAAGATGCCTGTAAGAGACTGTACCAATTGTGCAGAGCCCCAGCTAAAGGCTCCGTGTGGGAAGGGGACCTCGTGCATGAGCTGGGGCTGGGAACTGGAAGAGGGCAGATCCCAGGTGCAGGAGGCCACACTCCCAACTCCATGGGGCAACAATCAGCAGCTGTGCAGCTGCCCTCAGCCTCAGCTGATGGTCCCAACCGACCCTCAACCCCCCCGGTTCCTGCCCCAGGCAGCCTCACCTGACTGGAAGGCATCAGGACAGTCCTGGGCTCCAGGCTCCCAGGCACTCATGGGACCCATGGCTGAGGCTAGCTGGTACTGGGTCAGCAGCCGATGCAGCTGTGCAGGGCTCAGGGCAGGGAACGTGACCCGCAGGGTGGCCCAGCTCATCTGGAGAGGAGAAGGAGCTAGTCAGAGGCCTCTGGTGCCCAGCACAGCCCCCTGCTGGGGAGGTCACAGCACAGGGCAGGGCTCCCGAGGAACACACAGTCCCAGGGTTTTCATGAGGTCAGCCAGGGGACAGCACCACAGTCCCACACCAAGCACTCTCACAACTGAGAGGTTGGAGGCACAGAAGTGCATCCCTAACTCATGGTGTGCAGGAGCCAAGTGGGCTGGAGATGCGTGCGGAAGGCGGACCGGCCCAGAGCGGGACTGGTGTTGACTCTGCAAGCTCAGGCTAAGGACAGTCTTTTTCTTTTTCTTTGTCACACTGGGCACTGAACCCAGGACCTGCACACTGAGCTGGGCCTCCAGACATTTTGCTGATGGGCAGTCACTGTGGGACCTTCTCTGGTCTCCAGCTGGACTCTTCCTTTCCTTTCCAGGCCCATTCCTCCTGCTGTTTGCCCTTCACTGCTGGGCCAGGTCCTCCAGCCTCACAATATGTGGGGTGGCACTGTCTCTCATGTAGGGACACGGCTGTCCTGACATCCAGCTGATGAGCAGTGGGGGCGCTGGGGATTCTGAGGGCAGCTCCTTGGCCTGCAGACTCTGGCTCAGCTGGTTCTGTCCTGGGTCGTGTCTCATTTCCACGTTGCTGCAGGTTACTCTGTGACACCGTCTGGGTCAGGTCCCTCCCTGTGCCCGGTGTGGGGTGACCCAAGCTGGCTCATCACCGCCTCCCACTTGGACGGCTGTCTGAATGCTGTGGATGGATGTGGTCTCCTGCCTCCTGCAGCTTGCCGTCCTCTTCCCATTTCACTCTTGCTTGTTTTTCCCACTGACATCCCAAGGCCTGCACGGTGGGACTGGGGGTGTCTGGGCTGCTGACCCCAGGCATGTACATTCCTCCTAAGGCCTCCACCCTCTCCCCTCCTGCCGGCTCGAGGGCCCAGGGATCTTCCTCGCCTTTGCGCTCCACGCTCCACATTTCCTTGGCTTTAGCTTCAGCCCCTGCCATCAAACTTTTCCTTCTGCCTTCAGTTTTAATTTTCAACAATCTCCATTGTTTTCTTATTTATAGACATCATTATTTATGACTACTTCTCTTTATTTTTATGAGGATAATTTTGTAATAGAGTTTCTTCTCCTGAATAATCTGTCAGGGGTACTCAACTGTGGCCAGAAGCCGTAGCACCCTCAAGCTAAAAATGGTACTTATTTACTTTTATTTTTTGGCAACCTTCCACACCAAGCTATATTTCCCCCCTTTCACTGTGCCCTGACAGGGCCTCACTGAGCTGCTGAGGTGTGCAGTATATTGGGCTGGAACTTGAGATCCTCCTGCCTTAGCTTTCTGATCAGCTGGGATTACAGGTGTGGGTGGGCTACCATGACCAGCTACACAAGAATTTTTAAAGATTTGATTTTTTTAATGCATAGGACTACTTCATTGTTTACTTCCTCTTGTATTAGTTTTAATTAATACTCACTTCCTTATTTGTCAAATTTATCAGTGTAAACTTATTACAGTGGCTACCATAGCCTCTTCTTCCTAGTTCTTTTTTTTTGAGACAGGGTCTCGCTTTGTATTTCAGGCTGGTCCTCGACTCAGCCTCAAACTCACAGCAATCCTCCTGTCTCTGCCTTCCAAGAGCTGGGATTACAGGTGTGAGTCACCACACTCGGCATTATGGTAGGTGGTTATGAGGGATCGAACTCAGGCCCTTACACTTGCTGGTCAGGTTCTGGAACCACTGAGCTAAATCTCCAGCCCTCCTCCTCCTCCTAGTTTTTAACACAGGCTCCGAATGGTGGCCCTTTCCCACTGACACAAGCAGGTGGTGTTTTCTCCCGTTTCTTTATTAAAGGTTAAAAGCACCAACTCGGGCTGGGGATTTAGCTCAGTGGTTCTCACGCCTGTCTTGCAAGCGCAAGGGCCCAGGTTTGATTACCCGGTAACCACATACAATATTGGGCATGGAGAAACACACACAGCAGCAACCAGTACCACATACCACAGTGCCGGGCGTGGTGGCTCACGCCTGTAATCCCAGCACTCGGGAGGCAGAGGCAGGAGGATTGCTGTGATGTGAGTTTGAGGCTGAGCTCAGGGCCAGCCTGGACTACAAAGCGAGACCCTGTCTCAAAACAAACCAAAAAACACCAACTCCTGACTTCGCCGCCTTCCCCTTCCACAGCCCGGTGTTCTCCGGCCTTTTCCTCTTGCCCATTGCTTCTCCTCGCTGCTCTCCGTGAAAGGCTCTCTTGCTTCCTCATCAGACACCTTCACTCTGTTTTCCACAGAGCACTGCTTTACCTCTGACCCACAGGGCTCAAGGTTCTGTGTCTGCAGCCCAACCACCCCAACACGACGGGTTGGGGTGAGTGTGCCAGGCCTGGCCAGCAGCAGGTGGGGCTCCGCAGGGAGCCTGTGACCTCGCTTTCAGGGCTTCGTGCACGCAATGCCAACACTGTGACACTGACCCAATAGGGTCACAGGCTGTCCGCTGGTGGAGGAGGCTTCAAGGGCTTGGTGAGACAGCAAAGTGAGGCCTGTGGAACATGGCCGGTGACAACAGGAAGCAGCAACTGTGCACTGTTGTGTGTCCTGGTCCTCAGAGTGCTCACTCACCCCATAAGCCAGCTGTGCCAGTCAGCTCAGGCATGGTGCCGCACTGCCACTCAGTACACCTCAGACAGTGGCGTCATTGGGAGCTGCCCTGTGGGCGCCACTGCCCTTCAAGAACTTGGCTGGTATTCTCTAGGCAGGAAAAGAAGCCCTCAGTTGGACTTCATTATCTGTGACATTTCTAGGTGACAGTGGCTGGTGAGTGGTAGAGGGAGGACAAGACGTGTACTGATTTCCTGTCACTGTGAGAAGCCCACACACCTGTGTTCAGAGCCTTGCGTATGTGACCTCACACAGGCCAGCAGTCTCCTGATGGAAATGAGGGTGTCCACAGTAGGGTGTTTCCTGGGCTCTGTGGGAGGACTCACTTCCTGCCCTTCTGAGTCACATTTCTATGCTGACTGCCAGCGAGGCTCCCGGGCCCCCATACCCTCCATTTTCAGAGCAGGCCACTGAGGCCAAGCCCTTCTTCTGCCCTCCATCTCTGGCCCACTCTGTAAACCTGCTTGATTAGCCTAGGCCCACCTGCATGACCCAGGGACTCTTTCTCATTTTGAGATTCCTAATCTCAACGTATCTGCAGTTTCCTTTGCTATCCGCAGCGGTAGCTGCAAGGCCCAGGGACTGGACAGATACTTCTGGAGCTATTACCCTGCCTGCTATAAACAGGGTTAACTCTGCAAGCTTTCTGGATCCAGAAAGCCAGCCACCTGCCACCCTTGACCCAGCCTGTAAACCCCACCCCTCCCACGCTGCTGCAGCGCCCCCACCTGGACAAGCTGGGCGCTGGGGGTGGCTAGCAGGTGCAGGGTGCAGGACAGCTTCCGGAAAAAGTGCTCCCCCACTGTCCCCAGGCCAGCGCTCCTCGTCCACTCCAGGAGCTGCTGCAGGCGGGCACAGGCCTGGACACCCCTGGGCCAGTGGAAGCAACTCAGCGAGGGCCCTGAGGAGGGGAAGGAGAGGGAAGGTGATGCAGAGCCCTGTGGGAAGCCACACCAGGTTCCCGGAGCCTGAGCCCTCTCAGCACCCAAGATGCTGCTCCAGCTGCCCAGGCCCTGTCGGGGGCAAGGTAATGGAGGCAGGACAGGAGGCAGTGGACCTCTCTGCCCCAGCAATGCCCTCATTGGAAATGACCTGACCTCTGTGCCCAGCAGGGCAGAGGACACCAGCTCAGTGGACAAACCCCTGGCAGCAGTATAGACCTGGTCCCCTCCAGGCATATGTCCCACCCTGGCCTCAGCCCGCCACCTGCCCACAGCATCACAGCCAGCCCCAGCCCAGCTGAGGCAAGGCGTCCCTCAGGAGCCACACAGCCCCGGCCCTGTACAGCAGCTCACCCCTGTCCAGGAGCTGGTTGAGCAGCAGGGTGCCCGAGAAGAAGAAGAGGTAGGCAAGCATCTGGGAGGCCACCTCGGGATGCACCCGGAGCTGGCGCAGGAGATCCAGGGCAGCCTGGTATACGCCCACAATGCGGTGCAGCTCCTCAGGCAGTGCAGGGCCCCCGCGCCAGCTCTCCCGATGCTCCGTCTGGAATGGGGGGCACTCCAGGAGGGCGGGGAGGCAGACATATAGGCACTGTGGGGTGAAGAGACCCCAACAACACTTCAGGGGCGCTGGGACCTGCATGCAGGACAGCATACAGAACAGGCCCCAAGGAAGCCCAGCGAGCACAATGGGCTCCGTGGCACTGGCCTCAGCACTCCCATGACACACGTTCCTGTCAGAGGCAGTGCGTAAAGGTGGTGCTGATGGGATGGTCCCAGAAAGGGGGCTGCACACACCCTGTGGGGACTGGGAGAAGGACCCCTATGCTCCCAAAGCACAAAAGGGTGTCTCAGGACACAGGGAAGCACCAGCGAGGACCAAGGTGTCGGCAGGACAGCGTGCCATGTGCCCCACACAGGACTTGTCAAGAGAAGGGCCGGATGATGCCTAGGTTCCTGCCGGATGAGAAGCGTGATCTGGGGGAAAGTGAGCGAGGGAGCACATCTGGGTCCCTGGAAGAGCACCGCACCTTGGAGAGGTAGTACACGCACTGCTGGAAGGCGTACAGCACCACCTCCTCCAGCACCGCCATGGCCTCCTCACTGGCCGTCAGTGTGCAGGAGAATAGCGACTCCTTGGAACCTGCGGGGAGACGGCCACTGAGTGTCACAGGTCTCCGTGCTCATGGACTCCCTCGTGAAGCACCCCCACACCAGACAGCACCAGGAAGAGCGGGGGCCTGACCAGCACTTGCCCTGCACCCTCCTCAGCACTCTGCCTTACACTCCCACGTGAGGCCATGGGCGGCTGTGTGAAGCCCTGGAGCAGGCTCCCCACACACCACGCAGGGCCAGGGTCCCAGGGCCACCTGAGCTGCCTGTCCGTGGGGACCTCTGCAGGGCTCCAGAGCCCAGGACTGGACCCTCCTCCATTGCAGGTCCAGATGCTGAGCTGCCCACAGAGCATATGTGGGATCCTGAGTGGATGCCAGGTGGCCATGTCCCTGAGAGCCTGGGGAAGAGCCTGACACAGAATTGGGCAATGGCAGTTATACCAGCTCATGGGACACGACATACCTGATGGCAGGATTGGTCCCACAGCCACTTCCTGCACAAGTCTGGAAGGCTGACTTGTGGCCCCTCTGCCTGGTCATCAGGTTAGGGTGACTATTCCCGAGTCAGACCCTGGGTGTGAGTCTCCAGGGTCCAGCTCGAGCACAGTTCCAGGCTCAGTGCCCAGGGTCCAGGCCTGACAGCCCAGAAACAGCTTCCTCCCCAAGGCAGAGGCAATGGTCCCGAACCCACACTGCAGGGGGAGTCTCCAGACCAGAATGCGACTCTCAGCGCTGGCCTACAGTGCCTCACAGTGGGAGCCAGAACAAAAGGGCCTTTCTTGTCTACAGCCCCATCACACAGCACAAGGAGGGCAGCAGAACCACCATCCAGGTGGCAGCCCCCCCGGAGAAGCTGGAGGCAGAACCAGGCCTTAGGGGAGGAGAAAGAAGCAGAACCGAGTAGACAGCAGGCAGGTGAGGTGCCCTTACTCTGGAGACCTAAACCAGGCAGAGGTGACACTCCTTTGTAGCAGTCAAACTACACCTGAGGGGACAAGGGACAGGCCATGGCCTGGAATGGCCCAGGGACACAGAAGGGCACGTGCTGGGGGCCAAGTATCCCTCCACATACCCATAGCAGCTAGGATCTTAAGGCCCTGGGGCCCACAGAGGAGCCGACCTTCCCCACCATGAGCCAGTGGGTAGGGAAACTGCCCCTGTACACCTCCATGCCAGAGCCCACCGCTTTCCCTCCCTAGCTGCGCACGGTCCCTGGTCCATGGTCCCATCTGGTCTCAGCAGCCAGCTCAGCTCCAGGCCCCCGAAGCAGCAGGAGCCTATCCTGAAGGTGGTGCTACACCAGCCCAGTCCCTCCCGTGGCCCATCAAGAACCCTCCTGTCAGGATAGCTGCCCATGAGGCACGGAACCCCACGGCCCCAGAACCACCAGTGCAGCCTGCCGGGCCCAGGATGGTTTCTTTGGTTCTGGGAGTCAGGTTTCCACTGGAGCCCAGACTGCTTCCTAGTGGACCGCAGTATCCGGCGGGCACAGCCAGGAAAGCCTCACATCCCATCCCAGCACCTCCTTGTTGGCAGACAGGCATGAGGGTAGCTCCCAACAACCCTCCACCGTGGCCTGGGCCCCTCAGGAACAGACTACCGAGCCACCCCTGTTCAGCCCCCTTTGGCACCCAGCTGAGCCAGAGCAGCCCAGAGCCCCACACATGTAAAGGCACTGAGTGAGCAGCTGTTTCAGCCACAGCCAGACACAGCTGTGTGGGACATTGCCAGGGCCACCCACCGGAGGCTCTGTCCAGAGACCCAGGTTCCTTTTAGCCTGCTGGTCTCACTGCGGATCTTATGCACCCCCCGGCTCTGTCCAGAACCTCTTAGGTCAGCTCCAGTCCCCCACGGCCATCAGCAGCCACACACCAGCTGAAGTCTACCTGTGCCCGTGGTCGGGCTCCACACCACCCCTCAGAGTCCTGCAGACCACCCACCACAACTGCCCTACAGTTGGTTCTCACAGAACACTTCCATGTATTTCCTAAATCCCTCCCTGTTAATCTCTAAACATGACTCAATCTACAACTCTCCAATCCTTTCCAAAGCCATGGTGCCTCTCTGAGCCTGGCACGTGGTTTATGATGTGCCCATCTTTTCCCGACCCAGGTCCTGTGTGTCCCCACCTGCAGAACTGAGCAGGCTGTGGTCGAGGTGCCTCCACAGCACAGGGCACCCATGTTCTGGGCACGGAGGCACCAGGTCAGCCCAGACTGCCAGTGCCGACCTCACAGGCTGCCCCCAAATCATTACCTGCATGGAGCCTGGAGCCAAGGGAGGCCCCATAGGAACCCAACCCTGCTGGCCAACCGTGCCCTACCTGTGACATCCAGCTCCTCCTCCATGCTCTGCATGTAGAGCGGGCATTTCTGCTGGATGAAGTACAGAAGCTCGATGGAGTTCGACATCCAGAAAAGGATGTGCTGCAGGTCCGGAACCAGGTCGGCCATGGTGAAGCTGGCCCAGGAGAGTGGTTCCTGGCTACCAAGACAGAAAAGCTCAGTTACGCCCGGCCGGTGACCGGGGGCTCAGCCTATGGCTCTATCCCAGCAGCAAGTTCGTTCCTGTGGAAAGGAACAAAAACAGCCTCTGCTGTCACCCGCATGTCAGGCTGAAGTTAGGACTCACACACATGCACTTGGGAACAGAGGCTACAACAGGCCCAGCGGGAGGACAGCCAGTCACCAGGGAATGGGTTCTGGTAAATAAACTGCTTCTCTTTGGAAATTAGATAATAAAGTGGCAGCAGATGTGAAAAGAGAGCATGTGAGCACACACATGTGCGTGTATGCATATGCAAGGGAGGAAGGTCTGGTAGCTTTTAGGATAAAAAAAAGAGTGAGCTCAAATGTGTTATTTAAGAGCCAGAAGTAGGAGCTTCTATGCATCATTACTTAGCTGAAGAGGTAATTACCAGAGGAAACACAGTGACAGAACTGAGAGAGGCACAAATACTGGTGAAATCTTGCTTCCTTCATCAGAACGGAAGTCAGGAGAGGGCTGTGAAGCTGATGAACCAAGCAGCAGCAACCAAAGCTCACTGTCTGCAGTCTCAGAGGCCATCACCAGACAGCCAGAGCACAGACACATAGCCAAACGAACTGAGAGCTGGCAATGCCCTCCCGCCACAAACCCTCCTGCAACTTGTTTCTTTATCCACAGAGGGCGCTGTTACTCCACATAAAACCAGCAGCTCCCCAGAGCAAAACCCTAAGCAGCTCAGACCGCTCCCACCTCCCCTCACCAACCCCCCACCAGTCAAGGTGGAAGTCCCTTCCCTCTAGGGCTGCCGCCTCCCCTAAAAGGCTCCCTCTGCAGGGGACAGTGACACTTTGGGGCCCCTGTCACCAGGCCCACTCTCCTGTGTCCATCTGCACCAGCCCCAGGGTGAGTGTCAATCACCCTCTGAGCAACTAGGAACCTGGGAGGACTGTCCCAAACAGGTCTGCCCCAGGGAAGTCCAAGAGACAAAGGTAGTGACTCTCATTAAAATGCCAACAGACTCTGTCATCATTCCTGCACTCGCCAATGTCCCAGGACAAGGCTTTCAGGGCGGCCCAGGAGTCACAGGTGCCACATGCGTCCATAAGTGTCTATAATCACATCCACTGGACACTGCTGAGCATTGAAGCAGGTGTGTACCCCTGGGTGGGTCTCCGGCAGTCACCCCAGATCAGACGTGGATTGGCCTCAGTTAAGGAGGGCCCTGCTGGCTGTTACCTGGCTGGCCAAGACCCTCTCTAAGGGGTGCTAAGGGGCAGGGAAGGGATTATCCAGCTACCTGTGCCCACAGCTGTTCCCCAGGGGAAGGCTGTGCATGTTATGCATCAGGGGATGATGCAGGCACTTAGGCCAGAGTCCAAGGCAGTGTGTCACTGGGACTGTGTGCAGCTGGTTTGCAAGGATCAGAAAAAGGCCAGGGTTTTGACTTTCTCCCTCTGTCCCAGATTCTGCCAGGACCTGAGGTGTCACCTGTCCTCTCTGACGTAATGTCATTTTTGTCCAAAAAACAATGCGGACCTTCTCTGTCCTGCTCCCCAACAGGGAGAGGCCAGTTTAAGACCATCTATTCAGCAGCCTTCTGCAGCTCTGCGGGCTGCTGAGGCCAAGGTTGCCCTGCTCTTTCCAGAGTCCTTCCCAACAGTCTGGATTACGCATGTGCACCAAGCACATATATAGATATATCGATATATCAGGCAGAGTTACACACTGTTGGGAAAGGTTAATTTGGCTCTTCAGAGCTGATTCCACTGTTTCCAACATTTATTGCCCCTCTCAATTTCACCCTGAGCTCAAAGGCATAGAAGCTTCAGCTGGAAAAGAAACCACCAGGCACTACCACCTGGAGCTCGGTGTTAAACCAAGTGGGGTTGGCATCTAGTACATGACACCTGCCAGCTGGCCACGAGCCAGGGCCCCTAAGCGGATGCCCAGTCCCTCCTATCCAGTCCCATCTGTGGGCGAGGGGGCAAAAGCTTCCCTGGAGAGAAGCAGCCCATGACAGCAGGAGCTGGTCTGCTGAAAATGAGTGAGGAGGGGAGGAAGGGAAGAAGGGAGGGAGGGGATGAATGGAGGAGGGCGGGAGAGAGGAGAGGGAGACAGGGAAAGATATGGCACAGCAAGGCGCCAACAAAGCCTGGGGGCTGGAGGCAGCAGGGGATTTTCCGTGAGCGTGCCCTTTTGTCACTCATACCTTCACAGCAAGCACAGGGTTCTGCCATGCTCCTGCCAGAAGACCGCATGGGAAGAGGAAAGTGGGAAGGTGCTAACCTGTAAGGGGAGGAGGTGGGAAGCTGGACGGTGGCAGATGTGCACAGGGACACGCCAGGGCAAGGACCAGAGAGGTCAAGCAGCCAGGATAGCCAACACTGATTCAGAGAGAAGAGGGCAAACCAAAGAGGTAGAATGGACGGGGTCTCCCAGGGACGTGACAGGGGGCAGAGGGGACACAGAGGCCAGGCAGAGCTTGGGAAGCAGAGCTGCCTGCCAAAGAGCACCTCAGGGACACCAGACAGAGGGGGATGTATCCCCACATCCAGTGGCACCAGGACATGGCCAAAGGAGCAGACACTGCTGGATCCTCGCTCCGACCCCAGGTGGCAGGGCTAGTGGGCAGGGGATGAAGGGTACCAGCTGCAGAGGGTGGGGACAAGGCACACAGAGAACAAGGCCCAGGAGCAGGGGTACTGCTTCCTCCTTCCTGAAGCAGAAGAGGCAGCTGACTCTGAGGACAAAGGGAAGATTCGAGGAAGAGGCAGACCCCAGATGTTGCAAGGCCACCAGCCAGGGAGACCTCACAGCAGGTGTGACCCCTCCTGCACTGAGTCTATATCCCTGTTACACGGAGCGATCTCACTGGGACACCAGGCCTAAGTTCCCCATAAACTGTCCAGTCTTCAGGACTCCTGTCCTGTATGCTCACTCAAGGGCAGGCACTGACTGGCTGTGGGTGCCCTGCCACGCCCAGAACACCCACTGTGTAAAATTCCTGAACTCCAGAATATTCCATCCAGCCCAAGGGTTTGGCATGAAGGATTATAAACCTGTGATGCCTCTGCCTCAGCTTCCCCTGTGCTGGGATTACAGGTAAGTGTTACCACACCTGCTAAAGCTTAGACTTTTAAAAAGCAAAATTATACACAGATTACACACAATCAAGTGGAGAATTAGTGAGCTGAGCAGCTGGGAGAAATCTCTAAGAATGCAGCAGACATAAAATAAGCCAGGGTAGCTCGGAGGTGCACAGCATCTCCTACAAAGGCCCAGAGGGCAGGCCAGGCAAAGTCAAGAGTCCCGACCAAGCCACCTGGAAAGGCACCGGAAATGCTGGGTGCGAAATCCAGAATAGGAACAGCCAGTTGCTCTCAAAAGAGAGAAAAAGACATTAATTGCACAACAGATGCATGCGAGCCTTCTCAGGTAAGATGCTAAGAGTAACGGAACTGTATCTTGAAGGGTGGAAGGAAACAGCACTTCCCAGCACCACATCCAAGCGTCCAAGTAGCCACTGAGAGCAACACAGGAGTCCCCGGGATGACTCAGCCACAAGGGAGACAGCCCATACCAGAGACTGAGAAATAATGATAAGGAGAAAAATACTAGGAAGCAAAAGCATTGGGGTGAGAAAAAACAGATTATAGATCCACATAAAAGGCAGCACAGGAAATAACAGCAAAGCTCAAGTGAGTATTTACTGAACAATAGTGACAGCTAAGACTAGGTGGGGCTGAGCTCGGAATTTTAAGAATAGCTCTGAATCCACAGAGGGAGTTTCTAAAACCCATTTTAGTAGGAAAATAAGGAACACACAGGTAATTGGTAAACAGAAGCACAACACAGACAGTGAGAACACCTTCAATACACCAGTAGTGACAACAAAAACAAATGGACCAAACTTTCCCATAAGCAGTTGGATAAACAGCTCCTTTTAAAATATAAAAGGATAGGATGGGGGCCGGGGATATTGCTCAGTGGTTCCGGCACCTGTCTTGCAAGCACAAGGGCCTGGGTTCGATCCCCAGTAACCACATACCATACTGGGCGTGGAGACTCACCCCAGCAGCAACCAGTACCACATACCACAGTGCCAGGCGTGGTGGCTCACGCCTGTAATCCCAGCACTCGGGAGGCAGAGGCAGGAGGATTGCTGTGATGTGGGTTGAGGCTGAGCTCAGGGCCAGCCTGAACCACAAAAGCAAGACCCTGTCTCAAAAAAAACCCAAACAAACAAATAAACAACAACAACAACAAAAAATATATATATAAAAGAATAGGGACAAGGGGTTTAGCTTAGTGGTTTCAGTGCCTGCTTCACAAGCACAAGGTCCTAAGTCTGATCTCCAGTATTGCAAAAAAAAAAAAAAAAGAAAAAAAATATAACATATAATTTTTTTATATATAGGGGGGTTTTTGGTAGTGCTGGTCCTTGTGCATCCAAGGTGGGCAAGGTACCACTTGAGCTAAATCCCTGGCCCATATATATAGAAAGTAAAGACTGCGAAAAGAGTCACCAGACAAATAGTAAACAAACAAAGGGCCACAGTATTATCATGAGTGAGCTTTAGGGCCATAAGATTGTAAGAAAAGGGACAGGGCTTTAAAAGAAACCATATGAAAGGACACTTTTAAGGCTGTAAAAGGACAAGTCTTGCTTCAAAGTACTGACAAAAATAAAACAAAGTAGGTGAATTTTTAAAAGAAACTTAAATCCACAATAGGGAGAAACACATTAACTTATTCTCGCCAACCGGAAGCTTAAACAGAGCAAGGGAAAAAAGTTGATGGAGTTAAATAAAGAATAAACTTGACCTCATAAACACATCCTGAACCCTAGACAAAGATAAACTGAGCATTCTCTGAAGTACAAATAGAATGCTCATAAAATGGATCACAAGTAGGCTATACAGCAACTTTGACAACAACCAAACCCTGAAGTTTTACAAACCAGGCCTTCCTATCAAAATGTAACAAAATGAAAAGTAAACAAATGGTTGCAGAAAAGTACAAGCATTTGGAAGCTCAAAAACTTCCAAAACAATGAATGAATCAAAGAATAAATTACAACTGGAATTGTATAAAAATAAAGGAATAAAGAAACTACTGAGAATAAACATTAAAGTGAACAGAAAAGAAATACAACTGATTCTTTTTTTTTTTTTGAGACAGGGTCTCGCTTTTGTAGTTTAGGCTGGCCCTGAGCTCAGCCTCCAACTCACATCACAATCCTCCTGCCTCTGCCTCCCGAGTGCTGGGATTACAGGCGTGAGCCACCACGCCCGGCACTGTGGTATGTGGTACTGGTTGCTGCTGGGTGTGGGTCTCCACGTCCAGTATTGTTATGTGGTTACCGGGGAATCGAACCCGGGCCCTTGCGCTTGCAAGACAGGCGCCGGAACCACTGAGCTAACTCCCCAGCCCCCCAACTGATTCTTTAAAACAGATAATAGGCAAATCTTTAAGAAGGAAACTCAGAGATGGCAGAAAAAAAGAGAAAACAGAAATACAATCGGAATTAAATAGAAGAAATAAAAAACTACAACTATATTGAGATGAAAAGCTATAAGAGAATAGAACAATTTTATCTCAATAACTGAAAACAGAGGTAATGGTTAATTTTGCAGGAAAATACAAGTTATCAAAGTTAATAAAGAAGAAAGAAAACTAAACTGATAGTCATTAAAGAACTGGCTTGAGCCCGGAGGCGCAGGCCTGGCCCTGTGAGACCTACGCAAGAGACTGAAGCACGTGTCCTCTGAGTCTGTCACAAAACCAGACCAGAGGGATGCGGGCACGCCAGGGTGATCCCAACACACAACCCTCCAAACATGCTTGTCCCATTGCTCTTCTACTTCCTGACACAGCTATGGGGTCCTTTTTCTCGGTGTCTTTACGAGGTGTGATCAGAAACGCAGTGAACGCTGCCGCCGAATGCCACCCACAGGAAAGGCAGGTCACAGAAACATGACGCTGTGTCCTTGTCCACCACATTCACAGCGTGTCGTTGTGTGACCTGTGGCTCTTCCCCACAGCCAAAATGACACTGAAAAGGAAACGTTCTGAATTGATTTGGGACGTGGAGGCAGCCAGGACAGCACAACTGAACATCCCCGGAACTGCTGTAGAAAATGGACAGGATGTCGGGGTATGTGTGCTCAAGATGAGGGGAGGCTTCGGAAGGGAACAACTGTAATGGCACTGCATCTTTACTGTAATACAGTAAAAAGTGTTTAAAATATTCACTATGTTGTTGATCATACCTCCAGACTCTTAGACTAATTTCACCTGTGAATTCAGACAGAACACTCCCAATTAAAACACCATCCATCAACAGTCATCACTACTCCCGAGGGATGTACAAATCATTCAAGGCTATGGGGAGGGAGGAGGTGTCACCTCGTGCCTACTGGGAAGACTGTTCTTAAAACCACGGAAGGTAGGTGCTGCAGAGCGGGAGCCCTGGGCTCAGATCTGGGACCTCAGATGAGCACAGCCACGAGGGAAACTGTGGAAGTGTCTCGGCATGTACACCTAGAGCCAGTGGGCATGGTGGCATAGCTGGTAATCCCAGGGCTCTGGGAAGCAGAGGAGGAGGATCCCAAGTTCAAGCGCAGCCTGGGCACCTTGGCTGAGGATGTTACTCGGCACGAGAGGAGGAGGACACACAGCTGCTGTGGGGTGTGGCGTCCCCTCCTGGACATATCCGCAGGAAATGACATCACAATGAGAAAGTGACACCTGCACTGTCATGTTCACTGCAGTCCCGCTCTCAACTACCCAGACACAAAGCCAACTCTAGTGCCCATCAGTGAGTGGACAGAAAAGGAAAACATGACACACGCGAACAACAAACAGCAGTCAACCACAGAGTAGGAAGATCTGCCCTCAGCAACACCATAGGCACCAGGTGAACATGTAAACAGGTGCAGCAAGACAAGGGGGGCACAACCTCAATGGGATGCAGAAGTTAAGAAGTCAGGGTAGAAGTCAGGGCTGGAGCAGGGAGTAAAGTCTACTAAAGGAGACGCTGCTTGAGAGTGATAGCACTACTAACACTGCAGCCTCAAAAACTGCAGAGGGCGGCGTTAAGCGTTATCCCCATGAGGTGCCAATCATGCTGGACCCGATGCGTGCGGTACACAACAGACACATGGAACTTCATGTGCTGATTGACAGATCACAGCTTTCCATAGAGAGAAGTCAACAGTCACCAAGAGCTTCATCCAGGAACACAGAACTCCCAGGGAGAGTCACGGGAACATGATGACCCCCAGATGTACAGCATCAAGGGAAATTCCATGGTCATTCACATGCATGCAATTAAAAAGGAACACGAAGACAGTGGTATGAAGGAAATACAGCAAAATGTGAGTGATCGTGAGCCCAGGTGCAGGTTCCCAGTATCTGGTACATTCTGCACAGTTCTGTTTTGGAAGTGATTCATTATTTTAAAAAGGAAAAGGGAAAAAACTAAACACCATAAGCCAGCATCACGGCTGGAGATCAGAATGTGTCCTAACGACGAATGCTCTGGAAACAGCAAAAAGTACGCAGCTGCCGAAGGGAAGGCCTGACTCTTCCTGTTGGAGGAAGCTGGGTCCAGCCAGGCTGCCCCTGCACAGGCGCCAGGATGGAAGGTTCTGGTCTTATGGCACCTGCACCTCTGAGAGTGGGAGGAGCGCTGGATATGCTCCCACACTGCAGCCTCCTCAGTCCTAGATCTAGGGCTGTCCTGGCATGGAGCAGGGCACTCTGGCCCTGCTCAACTCCCACCAAGTACTCATGCACAGAAACTCTGCAGAGCACAGGTGCCACCACCCCACCTGCCATTCTCCTGCAGCCCAGGTCCCCAGAGGCCGTGACACCCATTCAGCATGTTAGTATTCAGATATCACTCCAGCTTCTGACACTGACAGGCACCTGGGAGCAGGTATCTGTGGGTGTGAGATGTTCCGAGCTGGGCTCCACCTGGTTGGTCAGTGGCGAGGATGGCAGGCCCCAGCCCAGGGTCTGCCCAAGGCCTCCTCTCTGAGGGTCCTGCCAGCCTACTCTGGAAAGGGACAGCGACACCACTGCAAGGGGCAAGCACACGTGCACCAACAGATTCCAACCTCTCCCTCTCCCTGCAGCCACCTTCACCAGCCGGAGTCACTGAGAATCACACACTCATGTGTGCACAGAACCACACCACGGAGGCTTCGGTGGGGACTTCTCATCAGCCTTGTGAGGCTCCGTGACATGCACGAGGTGTGTGCAGCTCACAGCCTTTCCCTCTGCATTGTCCCAGCATAAACATTTGGTGCTACTGCCCTCACAAGCCAAGGTAGCCGATCCCTTTGGTGTCCACATAGTGCACACATCTGCTAGATATCTGGACAGCCCCTCCAGGTGTCCCTGGCAGCAGAGGGTAAAAAGGGTGCTGGCAAGGGCGACACTGCCCGGGGGCAGGGTCTACACTTTCCTTAGTGGAATGAGGCAGGGGCAGACACTTCAACCCATGAGCCAGGAGGGCTCCCCAACAACCTGGCCCACACAGTCCTAAGGATGCTCTTCTAGAGAAATTTCCAACCCAGAGCTAGGGGTGGGGGGAGAAAAGGGAAGCAGACCCAAGAGACAGCAGTAAGGGTGTGGGAAGCAGGAACTCACTAAGAGGTGGTCATACTTACAGTTGCGCCTGCTTCTCCGCCAGTTCTTTGGTTTTCTCCTACAATTATAAAGGGAAAAAAACTGAGAAAAGGGAAGAATATACACAGGGATACATTCAAATACACGTTATTCCATCTCTGAGAAATGTGGCGCCCTGTTCACACAGCCGAGCTCTGCAGCGCTGTTTATCCTAAGCCATGTAGGAAAGTACAGCTTCCAGGGACTCAGACCACTTCCCTTCCATCCCTGACGTGCCTCAGCAGGTCCTCCACAGAGGCAGCCCACGGCACTCTAGCTCCAGAACAGCCATTAGAAACTAACAGAGACAAGACAAACACTTCCCAAGCACTAGGATGAACAGTCTCTATTGTTCACTTGATATTCACACATTTAAACAGCCACAGCCACAACACACAGAGGCATGTATGTGTGGCCATTCACATATCTGTGTAAACTTCTCAACAGGGACTCAGGCGTGGCTGGCGTTTTCTGCACCATCACCCTAATCCAGAAACTGTGTTTGCTTCAGCAGCAGCTGGGTCTGCTGAGGGAAGCTCAGGGCGCTGTCCTGCCCTGTTCCCAGAGGACACTGTGCACACTGCCCTGTCTATGGGGCAGATCCAAGGAGACAGGAATGAGGGTAAGGGTGTCCATGCTCAGGAAGCCAAGGGAGCCAGAGAACTTTACAGGGGTCCCCAGTGGACAGCACTTTGGGGCACAGGGAGGCCTGGACTCAGATGTCTGTGTCCACAAACTGAAGACCTGAATAAGCTGCCGCCATCAGGCAGCCTTTCCAGGCACACAGTGAGAGCAGACAGGATCACAGTGGTGTTGGTGGGCGATGCTCAGAACCAGATGAAACCTGCTCTTCTGCCTGCCATCATGCCCCTTGGCAAGTGACTTGAGCCCTCCTGGCCTCAGTTTCCCGGCTATGACAGTGCCAGGCACAGAACACACCCAGGAAATACAGATTGTGATGTCAAAATCCCAACTTTTAACTGGGAGGTGATTCTTGGTGATGGCAGCAAGAAGCAGGCAGTTCCCTGTGCAAAGGACTGGCAGTGGCCACACTGCGGGGACCCCACATCAAATTCCAAGCTGGGAACCCCAGGATAAGATATGGCTGATACCCCAAATGCCTATGGATCACCCACATGAACCTTTGAATGGAACAGCTGGCCTGGCTCTTGTTTTTAAGACGTTTCAAACTTTTTAAATGTGGGTTTACTATAAGCAATTGATCCTGCAGATTCTTACAAAGGTCTCCTTTCCAACTCATACCTAGGATGAGTACAACCACAATTCGTGAAGGCCTCTGAGAAAGCCTGTGCAACGGGGAATCTCCCTTGGTGTTCCTAGGACGAGGCTGGCAGGGAGGCTGAGGCTACGGGTCCCCCAAGGCCTGCTCCAGCACTTGTCCTGCCCTACAGGGTAGCATGCCACCTGACTCCTCACAGGGCAAAGCCTGGGGACAACTAGGGAGGGACCATTCTCTGGGGGGTAAAAGCTAGGGATGCTGTTCACTACCCCATGCTGTGTCAGACAGGTGCCCCAGGAAAGAATGCTCTGCCCATAGGTCCACGGTGCACAGGCCTGGAGATCCTACCAGGTGCAGAGTGTGTCCCTGGATGAAACCACCTGGGCCACACCCTCACCGACAGCCCATACTGGGGACAGCTTGGTAGCAGAAAGCAGAAAGCGAGGTGCCGTGCCTGTGAACAAGGGCCTGGGAGAGCTCCCTGAAGTGCCCGGGCTCCAGGACACCTCGCTGGGGCACGTGGAGGCATCAGACTGGCTGGGCCGGAGGAAGGATATAGGCTGGAGTGCAGACGTGACAGGGACCCCACAGGGCCAGGCCTCCCTGAAGGCGGCCTGTGACGTCAAGCTACTGCTACTGCCAGCTGGCCTTCCACCCACACTCGTACCACCGCAAGGGCACTGAGAGGAGCTGGGCCTTGTGCCCAGGGCAAGCAGATACAGCTGATAGACCTGCTGCCCGGGCCACACTCCCTGTGTTACTCACCCAGACTGTGTCACGGATCCTCCGGGCGACCTTGAGCAGCAGCCGCCCAAAAGCACCAGGCTCGAAGTGCGTGGCTGAGTGCTGCACACACAGGCAGAGGAGGAAGGCAGGCGTCAGCTTGTAATCGTCACCCCCTGGCTCGATCAGTGTCACAATCCTCTGCAGCAGCGCATCCTCCACCTCAGGCTCGAACTCCAGAAGCAGCTGCCGACGCCGGGGCACAACAGCCAGCGAGCCAGAGCCTGCATCGCGGCCCCGGAGTGCAGCACCACAAGTCCTACAGCTCTGCAGAGGCCGCAGACGGGCCAGGGCGCCGGCTGGCAGTGGCTGGGTGTGCGCAGGGTCCTTGAAGAGTAGCAGGTAGTAGAGGCCCAAGGAGAGCAGGTCACCGTGCCTTAGCACCACAGCACCTGGGCCCACAGTGGAGAAGTTGATGGCCACGGGCGCCCCAGTAATGGGCTCCAGCACCAGCCTGGCCGCATCAGGGCTGCCGTCTGGGACCGGGCGCCGGCGAATGGTACAGTGCAGGGGCAAGATGTCAGGGGCTGCCAGGCTGATGCTCGGCTTGCTGGAGGGTGTGCGCTGGCCCACCGTGTGTCGCTCCCGGTTGAGCACATACACCAGGCTGTCCTAAAAGCAGAAGCATGACTCAGGGGACTGCCACCTCTGGGATGCCACACAAGCGAGGACAAGAAAGAATGGGGGTCCCAGTCTCTGCAGCTGGGACAGCAGCACTAAAGCCCACTCACAGGCCCAGGTGACATTCAGCTCTGAGGTCACCCACATAGAGTGTGCAGGCCTCGCCTTCAGCACCTGGCTCCCATAGGTGTCTCCTGAGACTGGAGCCCCGCAGCCTCGGGAGGCTGCTAAGGCCAGTTTCTTCAAGCCCAGGCACACAACAGAATGTGGCAGGGACAGTGTGGCCTTGCCCAGGAAAATGTAACCACCGAGGAATGATTGGGTACACACCAACATTAGGACAAGGAGTAGGCTGGCCTGCCCCCTGCGCTGGCATCTGCCCACACCATTCTTGAAGTCCTGAGAAGCAGTATGGAGAGGGGTGGAGAACTCTCCACAAGGAAGGGCCTGGGGCCCAGGCCAGCGCTCTCACCCACCCCACCTCCTCCTCCCAGCCATGGCCTCAGGGCAGCTCACATGTTGCTGGCTGTAGCCTTGCAGGAGCAGCAAGTGCGGAGCCTGGAACAGGGAGCAGCGCATGGTGTCCCGGGCTGGCTCTTCAGGGCCCTGGGCAGCGTCAGGCAGGGCGCTGGCTGGGCTCAGGCTGGTCTCACTGACTGTGCGGCGCAGTCGGGGTGGAGGGGAGCTGCAGGCAGCCTCTGGGGCCAGAGCGGGAGTTCCCTTGGCGCGGATCCGCTGCAGCCTCCGGGCCTGAGCGTTTATCCCTAAAACAGAATCAAACAGGTACAGTCAGAGTCTGAGCAGCCATCCTCCAGGGCCTGCCACCTCTGATGCCAAAGCCGATCTGGAGGATGAGGGCTCTGCTTACTAGCCATCCCCTTTGAAGGGGAGGCAGCACCTTGGCACTGCTAAGGCACCCCCAGAACAGCTGCTCCCAAGGCAGCCACAGAGCGGGCAGCCCAAATGTCACATCCTGAGGCTCAGATGGGGCCATGCTTGCCCCACAGAAGCCTGATGATAGCCCTCAGCTTGCACCATGGCCCTGGGCAAACACTCTTCCCACTGCAACATGGGCCCTGCCAGGTCACCTCACTACCCAAGAGCCTACCCATCTGTCTGTGTGGTCCTCCCGGCCCCCACATGCCAGGCTCAGATCCTGGGATAAGGATGTAGTGACTAGAGGAGATGGAGCCGGTCAGTCACCATCCCCCCTCACCATAAAAGGAGGACCCAATCAACTTACCTGTTGCCGTGCTGGTCAGCTTCTGTGACAACACACCTGCTATCTCCCAAGACTGCCCTGGATGCTACCAAGCCACAGCACACACACACCAGTGCACACACACACAAACGTAGCCACACATGAACACATACAAGCACACACACAAACGCTGCACTGGACATGCACAACATTTAGACAAACACACACACACACACACACACACACACACACACACACAGGTACACACGCTGGGGAATAACACACACCCTGTAAAAGCCTTAAAATTTCATGCTCACAAATGCAGGAAGCGCCCTCTAAACTGCTGCTGCAAGGAAGGCTGACAGACAGAGTGGCTAGACGCCTGGAGACCATTCACTGCTCCCAGCTGACCCCAGCGCTTTCCTCCCTGAATGCTCTGCCGAGTCCCTTCCATGAAGTTTTGTCTCCATCTGTGGCATCCTGTGCTCCAGCCATTGCAAACAAAACCAGATAAAAGCCCAAATGGAGGCCAGCGTGCAGCCGGGAGAGCCGCCTTTCTGGAGCTAGAGCCTCAGCTGAGCTCTGCCCTTCCCCAAAGAAGGCTGAGCTGCCTGCGCATCTGCAGCCCGCAGGGGGCCAGGGCGGCAGGAGGAGCCACCGCTGCAGTGCCAGACTGGCAACACTCCTGCAGCAGGAGCCCCGCAGCCACCCTGAGCCCACTCCTGTAGGCAGGAACCAGATGCCCACTCCCTCCAGGGCCAGCCACAGGTCAGACCCACGGCCGGTGGTGGCCCACTCCCAGGTCCTCTTCCTTGTTTAGGATGGGCTCCTGGCACTGGGAGCTGGTGGAGGAGGCCAGTGTGTACAGGCAGTATGGATGTCCACCTGACCTCGCCTCCCTCCTCCTCTCTTATGGTTTTTATCCAGATGCTCCGCCAAAGCCTCATCACTCATAGATGTGGCTTCTGCGAGGTGGCTGGGCTGTGGGTGTTTGACACTGGACTGTGGGTGTGATTCTAGATTAGTCCACTGATTGGTGTAGCTGCAAATAGGAAGGGCCATCCTGGTTATGGGTGCTACCAACCAATAGGCTTGCAGTCTGGGAAAGGGAAGGGAAGGCTTGCCACCTCCTGCCTCCCAACTGCCCTGCCATGAACTATCTCTCCTCCATGTCCTGCCATGTCCCTATGCTGTGCTGCCCTGCTCTGGAGCCCGCCGACTATGGACCGAGCCCTCTACAAGCAGAAAGCCAGGATGAACTTCTCCTGCTTTAATCTGTGGGTGGCGAATGTTTTGTCCCAGCAATCAGGAGGTACTTAAGGCAGCCTCCCTTGCCCTTGTGGGACAACCCAGAGAACACACACATACTCACAACCTGTACCAGGACACCCCATGAACTGCAGCCCAAACAGCCCTTCCCAGGAGCACCAGGGCAAGGGATAAAGACTCTGAGCAAAGGGCAAGGGAGACACAAGGTCGATACCCTGGTTTACAGGTTTAGAAAGCACTGAGATATCAGGTCTTGGTTCATGCAGCAGTGCATAAAACATCTTTTTTTTTTCTGTAGTGCCAGGGACTGAACCAGGATCCTACACACACCATGCAAGCACCCTTCCACTGATCTGTTTCTCCAGATCTTTTCATTTTGAGATAGTATCTTACCAAGTTGCCCGGGCTGGCCTGAATTTGTGATTCTTTTGCCTCAACCTCTTGAGTAGTTGAGATTACAAGTGTGTGCTCCCATCCCCCTGACGTGCTGGGGGCCATGCACAACCATATGAGGACACAGCTAAAGACCTTCCACTGCAAGGATCTACTTGTTCCCTAATATTTGCTAATGCATGCACCTGGTGAAAAAATGGACACTCGCCAAGATTCTGAAAATGCACTGCAACCGGGACAGGCCTGAGCCGGCTCCACGGGCCACCTAGAAACAGGCCAACTTGGGAGGAAACTCTGACACGGAAGTGGTGAGACCGTGGCTCTGGAGTCCTGGACACTCCCCCAGGCTGCGGTGTGGAGAGGCGGCAATCCTGGTGGTCTCGGTTACCCACAGACCCTCCTGGATGAAGAACAGGGTGACACTGTGGGCCACACAGCTCTTTCCTGCATCCCCTTCCTGTCACCTCGACAGTGCCTCTGTGTGGACTGGGAGGTGGGGATGTTAATTTTGACAACAGCTGCTAATGGTCACCAGAGCTGCCACTGTAGTTCTGCCTTGGTTCGTACAGCCTTGGAAAGAAAAACACAGCTCTTCCTGCACGTCACCAGGTTCCTCCGCAAACTCACCCTGCAGGCTTCCCCTCCACTCTGGTTTCTCTCCCCTCCCTCACTGTAGCCAGCACGTCTATGTCACCCATTCCAGCTGGTGGCCCCAGAGACAGGATTCTGGCTGCAGACACTAGGACCCCAGTGTCCTGAGCTAAGAAATTCTACCAAACCTGTGCGGTTGGGCCACTTTGACAGTGACTCCGAGTAACAGCTGGGAAACACTGCTAAAATCAACTCACTGTAGCTGCTGCAAATCCAGGTGTCAGACTTGCTCTACAAGTCTCTTTTTCACTAGAATACTCTCTTTTAAGTCAGGAAAGGAACTGTGCCTAGGGGTACACACCTGTCATTGAGGTACACAGGGAGGTGAAGGCAAGAGGATAACAGAGTTCCTCCCCATTTGGGGCAAATTAGCCTCTTAGCAAGACCTGCTGAGAATAAAAAAGGGCAGGGGCAGTAGCTCTATACAAATGCCTTGGGCTTAATCCCCAGGAACACACACACACACACACACACACACACACACACACACACACGTATATAGACATCACAGAGCTCTACCAATCAAGCAAATTGTGGTGTGAAATCATCCAAAGTGTATAAAATGGAAGTAAACACCTGAGAGTAAGTGGTGAGCACCTCACTTATTCTCACTATTTCAAATTTAAATCTATTTCACTGTTAATTATAAACCCCAGGAAGGTACTGCAGGAGAATGGGAAATAGTAGCCCAGCCTGCTACAACTAAACTGACCACCCAGGCAAATTCTAAAGTTCTGAAGAAGACACACATGCAGGTTCTAGTAAGTTGTTCTTCGTGGTATGCTAAGATTCAGATTCTCTAAGGGTCATAAACAATGCTATAGGTCAGTGTTAAAGAACCAGGGCCTGGGCCGAGTAGGCAGCCACCCCTCATCCCAGTACACTGGGGAGGTAGGATCTCACCACAAACTCAAAACTCTAAAAGCCAGCTATACCTGGAGACATCACTGAGAAGTAATTATTTCCTAAGAGTACTAAATACTAGCAGTAAAGCTACCTGCCATTAGCAATTTAAAAGCATCAGCCCAGGAATTAAATTTTTTAAAAGAAAGAAAATGAAGAGAGACTTAGGCAAGATGCCGTCCTAAACTTCAACTTCCCAAAGGCAAATCCAGGGGAAAATGAGTTTGAACAATTCAAAAACCACCTGTCTGGACTCTCTGAGGTGGTAACAGTGGAAGAAGTAACATAGGAGATAAGTGAGACTCTAGAAAAAATCCTATCAGAAATAATTCCTCAGATAACTGCAGGGAGAGTGACTCTGATGAAAGACAAGCTCAATGACTCCAAAACAGATACAGATTTTTAAAATACAGGCACTTTGGAAAATTATGCAATTCCCAACATAAGAAAAATATAGAATCCATGGAACAGAATCAAATAAATATCCCAGAGATTAAAAATGCCATTGAAAGTATACTCAACAGTGAGCTAATGTGAGGACAGAATATTAGATGCAGAAGATAGGACTGTGGTTATTGATCAGGAAAAGAGAAATTTCTTAAAAATAGCGAAGGACCACGAAAAAATCAATCCAACAGCTGCTAGATGATGGAAAGAAGAATAACATAAATTGATTGGAGTTGATGAAACAGCAGAAGACAGTGAAAAGGACATAAAGAACCTATTCATAGAAGTAAAGGCAGAAAAACTACCCAAGTAGTGACAAAGAATTTGACATACAGATAAATGAGGCATTTAGAACTCCAATTACCCATGATAAAAAAAATCTACACCAAGGCATATACCAGTTAAGATTCCAGTTATTCAACACAAGAAATTAAAAATATTAAAAGCTGTTACAGAAAAGAAACAAATCACCTATAAAGGAAAACCCATCTGTAGACTTCTCAATGCTCAAGTTAAGAGTTTGGAGTGAAGTATTTCAAATCTTAAAAGAAAACAACTTCCAGTGCAGATTGAGATACTTGCTACAAAAATATCTTTCAAAATTGATGGAGAAATCATATACTTCTATAACAAAAATCACTTGACGAAATCTATGACCACCAAACCAGTACTCCAAAATGTTATGAAGAACAATCTATCCAGAAAGAGATAACGAGGATTATAACTCCATAAATCCTAACAGAATAAATCCACCAGGCAAGGCAAGCAATTAAACAGAAGGTGAAAAAGGAAACTAAGGATAAGTTAATACCTATCAATTACTAACCATCAATGTAAATAGTCTCAAATTCACCAATCAAAAGAAAGAGACTGGCAGAATGGATCAAGAAGCGAGATCCAACAATATGCTACACACAAGAAACACATACAACTCAAAAAGAAATTCAGAGACTGAAAGTCAAAGGATGGAAAACAGTTCTCCATGAGAAAGGAATTTGGAAGAAAGCAGATAGATAGGTAGGTTTTATATTTGCAGACAAAGTGGATTTCAAGACAAGACTAAGAGAGACAAATAAAAGCACTACAACCTATAAAGGGAACAAACCAAGAATAATAGATCACAATCATAAAGATATACACACCAAATGTCAGCAGACCCAACCATATAAAACAAATATTAACGAGTATGCAAAAGCAAATAAACATTAATACAACTGTAATGGGAGATCTCAATACTCCATCATAACAAACATCTCAACTAGACAAAAAATCAACAAAGAAGTATCAGTACTGAACCAAACTTTAAAAAAAGAAAAACCTTATTTTAATTTTTATTAATTTATTATTATTTTTTAGTACTAGGGATCTAACTTGGGACCTTGTGCTTTCCAGGCAGGTGCCAGAACAACTGAGTTAAATCCTTGGCCCTGAATCAAACTTTTAAACACATGAACCTAGCAGATGTCTACAGAATGACCCACTCTGTAACATCAGAATACATATTCTTCTCAGCTGTTCACAGGATGCTCTTCCAGAACAGATTACATAGAACCCACTTAAATAAATGCAAAAGAATTGAAATTACCCCCATGATATTATCAGACTATGGTGCAATGAAACTGGAAATTATTGGCAAGGGAAACCACAAAAACTTCATAAACACATGGAAATTAAATAACACTTCCTGAACAACCAATTGGTCACAGATGAAACTTTAACAGAAATTAGGTATTTTCTACTATTATTACACAGTAATACTAGTACAACATACTAAAACTTATAGAACCCAATAAAAACAATCTTCTGAGAGAAATTTGTATCAGTAAATCCCCCTATCAGAAAAACAGAGAGAGCTCAAATAAGCAACCTAATGTTGAACTTCAAGCTTGTAGAAAAATAACAGCAAGTCAAGCTCAAAACTCATATGAGGAAGGAAATTACAAACAGCAGAGCAGAGGGGCTGGGGATTTAACTCAGTGGTTCCAGCATCTGCCTAGTAAGCGCAAGGACCAGAGTTCGATCCCCGATAACCACACATCACAATGCTGGGTGTGGTGGCTCACCCCTGTAATCACAGTACTCAC